>JAUJYV010000364.1:0-48239 GCA_033995625.1 Ophyiulus pilosus
AGTTCACAACGGCAAGTTGGACCCCATCCAGAACATACTCAGGAGGACGTGAATTTCGTTTACGAGAAAAACGCATAGCGAAGCATTTGTCCTTATTTAACTTTAATTGCCATTCATTGCACCAGGAAGCCAAAATGACCAGATCCCTCTGCAATTTAACCGACGTAATTTTTGACAATCCCTTTTCTAAACTGCGATTCTGCAATGTGGCTAAATTAAAGAATCAACCAGATTACTGTAATGGCCCAAATTATCCTGTACGGGATTATATCATATTTGAATCGCGGTATTATGCGATTTTCAAGGATTTCTGAAGTTTTGAAGTTTTTTTAAAAAACTTTTTTGGTTTTTAAAAAAAAAAAAAAAGCATGAATGCTGGATTACATTAGGCCTCGTTCTCACTTCTTTAGACGTAAATGCGATTTGTTTAGGTCTAGGCCAGCTTGTTTTGAAACTTGTCGATTTTGTCATTATATAAAACCTCGATGCTTGGCATTGTCATTCAACAAGTTTTTCCCCCGTTTTTTTTTTTTTTTTCAAACACCTTGACAGTTGGTCATTCGATGTGTGTCAGCTTGCCCGGTAGCAAGGGCCCTTAAATATGTGACACTATGTTCAAAATATTAATAACCATTTAGTATCTTAATAGTAGGGTTTTACGCTGATTTATTTCGAAAAAAAAAATTAATTGCACCGTTTTTCAACTTATGTATTTTATAATTTAAAAAAAAAAATTAAATGATGTCATAATTGAGGGTGGCGCCCTCCCTTTGTATCTTATCAACCAATATTTTTAGGCCTAGTCCGATACTACGATTAGAGCAACCTCCGACCCTTCAGCGCCATTTTGATTTTGGTGACCCCATGTCTTTAGGCCTAGTTTCCGAGTCACGTGGTGTGGAACAGTACCCATTGGACAATTGGATTCATCTTTAGAAAGTGCGCGGGAAACAGTCCCCAAAATCACCTCTGATATTCACCAAATCAATGTGAATTAAAAGTTTTGCATTACCTTTCGAGTGGCGATTCAGTAGTATTCCTAGCCATGCATCCTATGGGTCCGTTTTTCGCATTTTCCCATCAATTTTGATAATCACCGATACCGTGAAACACCGCTGGAAACTATAATCCAGCTGAGGGAAACCTGCAGAATCGCTGTCACCATTCGTAATATGACTTTTCATCGAATTAGTTGGTCGACATTGCAAGAGAGGGCGGTGGCACTGCGCTGCAAGTCCGTATCCCGAACGCGTTTGACGACCGTGAATCAAGGGATTTTTTTTTTCGTGATACGAACGAAAATATCAGGTGTGTTCGTCCAACGGCGTTGCTGGTTTTTTTTTTTGTAGTTGCCCCCCTACGCTTAATTAAAACTTAATTAATTGGTAGTCAAAAAGGCGAAACAAGGCAAGACGAGGCATCGTCGTCTAGTAAAAACGCCTGATTGTACGTACAGGTGGTGCTCTGAAACGAGCTTCTGTAACCTGCATAATATGCAAATGTGGTGGGAATCGGTGAGGATTTGTAACACGCGACCGTGGACAGGCCGCTCTCGAGGAGGAGCGGGAAGAAACCGCACCCGAGAGAGCGTAGGGAAACGGAAGTGCGACGGGGAGGAATATATACGTGAGAGGGCGTAGGCAGCGGCGGCCATTTTGAAAAGGGGAAAGCGATGGGGTCAGCGCGTGCAGGGGTCAAGCACCCTCAATCGACCGAATTGAAAATCGGTAGCACAACTGCATGGCGTACTTATATAGGTGAAAAAGAAGCCAACCTCCTTACTTTTGCCTTAACTAAGACTGATTTTAAACTCGACACTGAACTGAATATAAGGACTGATTGATAGGGATGAATCACGTGTTCATGTGACAACATATTGTTATATACCGTATTCCATCAATTACAAGACGTAATTTTGTCGCCAAAAAAACTGGGTGCGACTTAGAATCGCGGGTGTGTCTTAAGCCTTGTATAGATCAGGCGATGCATGCATCCAGCGACTTAAAAACATCGTTGTCTTTTACAGCTGGATACATGTAGTCAACGATGTTACGCGTCCAGATCTATATTTTTTGTATGCTGAATATTTTTCGTATATTTTTTTTTTCAAATATTATACCTAAAATGACATACCTGCAGAAGTGGGTGAAATGGAGTTTTGTGTGTGGACTTGCACCTTATTGCGTTTTCCCTATTGTTGTTAGTGAATAGAAAGATAAATTGTAAAAGGTATTCTAAAAAAATTATTTTTTCTTGAAATCAAAGCTTTTGTTCTGTTGGTGGTACTGAAATGTGTTTTATAATTGATGGAATACGGTATTTTAGTTTCAACACCATATTTCTGCAATGGATGAAGCCGTATATCATAAAAAATAAGACTAATGCTTTTATAGTTATATATATATATAACTATAAAAGCATTAGTCTTATTTATATATATATATTCATACTTGGTACAGCATTTACCAATTTTTGTTTGCAGAACCGAATTATGGTAAAACCTGTTTTCTATGTATAAAAACAGTTGTGCAATTGTTCGTTTTTATGCACTAAATTACATTAGTAGTGTTTTCTTAGTTCGCTTAAACAACAAATTAAAAAAAAATCCTATTGTCCAAAAACCTTTTGCACAATGGTGTATATATTGATCATTCCGAGATTACTTTATTATATTCAAAACGCTGGGCACGACTGACAATAACAACAGCAAACACCGGAATAATTTTTATATGAACTTACTTTTTGATGGTTTTGTGATGTTCTCCACTGTAAAGAAATCAAAAATACAGAAACATTAAAATAAAAACTATTCCGTGATTATTACCATTGTTATTTGTCGTCTAGCTCAAAATATATGAACCGCTCCTGCTTTTTTTAAATGTATATATATATATATATAGTGGTCTCAAACTTGTTCATTTCTAATTTAAAAATGCATACATTTACTTTAGTATTCTCCGAAAAATAAGCGTGATAATCAAACTTAAGGTTTTCAGAAAAGTGCATTGATTAATTTCACCAACTCTGAAAACAAGACAATGGTGCAAGTCGCCTCTATGAACTAGAAGAAAAAAAACTCAATTGAACCTACATACAGTATGAAACAAACAGCTTTGACGTTTTTCAAAATTGATGAAGCGAGTTGTTTATAAAAAATTGCGGTTTAAAACATTAATATGTCTACAAGAATGTATGACAATGTAAATGTGTGACATATTAACGAGAATCCAACTCGTCTGGATAGTTAATTTGTTTATCAGTGCAAAGGGACAAAAAATGCTGTTTCAAACCCGCCCTAGACAGGTCCCTAGACAGAATGGACCACGGTAATTCGATCTCAGTGTTGCCAAACTGGCTTGACCTGCTGCCCAAATTCAATCCAATAATCAAAAACATTATTCAACTCAACTTAATCACCTCTCAGATAATTGACTTAATTCATGCAAACGTCTTCAGTGTTCGAAACTTGTTAGATAAAGTCATTGAAAGCAAGGAAAATACTTAATTTTGAAAGCGATCGTTTCTTATGCCTTACAATCTTCAGCGCTGTAGGGCCTCATTTACACTGAATATTTTTTGGTAGCGACCAAAACAAATAAACAACTTGATTTTGGAATCAGCCCTAGAAGCAGCCATGTTTGTTATTTTGAAAATGGCGCGCGAATCAAACAAATACACCGGAACACCATTCAGTGGTCGGATTTGAAACTACTTTCAGTCTGGTGCTAAACAATGTAACGGAATTCAGTACAATGTGTTCTTCAGAATGTACATTCTGAACATACACATACCAACACTGTCGAATTGTGTACAAGCTTTCCAAGAATGTCAAATCTTTTTTTAACGATTTTTTTTTTGCAAGTGTTTGCTTCAGGAACCTCAGCGAGCTAAATTTACACTTGTAACCACTAATTTTCTGATAGATTGTGCTAAACTTGTAATTTTAGATAAATAAAAACATGAAACATTGCTAAAAGCTTCAAAAGTTCGGAACCCTTTTAGCAGAATTAGTGCCATTATTTACAACCAGAGTATGGGCAACCTACATGCAACTAGCGCCATCTATGACGCATGCACTCTTTTTGCAATTTTCAAATTTGAGATATTTCTAGTAATTTAAAATGTAAATATTGTCAGCAGCGTTAATCTACTGGTGACATGCTGAGACATGTAGTACCAATAACTCCCCTTGAAATGTAAAGTGAAATAGATTATGGTTAATCGAGACCCCAGAGCTGCTGTCCCAAATATTCGTTCTATACACTCACTGGGATTTGCTATTTAATAGTTGTCCAAAATGAACGACTGTCCCGATTAACCAATGTTTCAAATGGCCTAAAATTTTGGTTCAATGACTCGAGCCCTTGAAGAGAATTTGATGACGTCATTTGCGTCGTGAGCCTGGTGTAGGGGGCGTTGGGAGTGCTATTACCGTGGCATTTTCTCAGTTCGCCTCCTCCTGGTTTTGTTGGGTCACAAAAGCGTCCATTGTGAAGTTGATATGTACAAGTCCGTCCTGCCTGCACCAACCCCTTCCTCCCCTACACAGGCTCCATTTTCACTCCCACCACCAGGAGCGCCACGACCCAGCCGATGGGGGAAAAAAGCCTTTTGCTGCTTTTATATCTTGAACGTTTGCTGGCTTCTGAATGCAAATGGTTGTTGCTTAATCACTTGTCTTTGTTCCTCCTTTGAACTTCAGGGGGTCCAACGCGAGGGTTTTAAAGGATTTAAATTATAAACGTTGACGGGGACCATGCTAATGCTATTACGCTTGGTCTGTCTGACGATGGCAAACATCATTTTCGTGTGCGTTTTTCAAAATAATCGATGCAAATTGACCGCAGAATTCATCTTGGAAGCGGCCACCTCCTCCAGTTTTGAATTATGATTTTTGAACTGCTTTTGACGAGGTAATATGTCGTGGTAACTGCATCCCAACATGTAGTGATCACCACATTGTTTGTAATGACGGGATAAAATATTTATTAATCTCAGTATTAACCACAGGAATTTCACAAAATTCTTTGAAGTTTAGTTGAAAGACCCTGCAGTATACATAAATAATATGTGTGGGGTGTATATTCATTTAGAATATATGTGCATTGCGAATTGTAATTAATGTCATTAGTTTGTGACTAGTTGTTAATTGTTATTTTATTAACCATTTGTATCAGGTACTTGCATCAAATTCTTTTGCCTTCATCTATAGGAACAATTAGTAAACATACTATACATATGTTTCTCGCATGGAAACGTTCCGCCATATAACGTCACCAGATCTAAATTATTTCCCTTCAACGATGTCCGGTATCGGTTTACAATTTGTGAAAAATAGATGATGAGAACAATTTTTTTCAGCATATATTTTTTTATGATGGAAAAAAAAATTGAGCTGGTGGAAAAATAGATGCGATGCTTCCAAGTGTGACCGATACATTGGCTCCACGGGGGAGGACATTGGGGTGGACATTAATGAGCGACAATGGGATCTAGACGCCCATTTGAACCCACCTTCCACACCTGTTTCATAGGATTTCTATTTCCGGAAATGCATGACAACCCCTTCTACCGCTGCAATGACCTTGCAAACTGCCCCGCCATTCCCGGATGAAGTCAAAGTCCATTGCACTTGACATTTTTTTTGTGTGTTCATCATTTGGATAACATGGAACTATCAGAATGGGATGGGAAGAGACATATAACAAAACCACGCTATAGTGTCCGACGTTTAGAAACAAGATTAAACGTGTTCACTCAAATATTCCCCCAAATTCCCGTACCGAAATGTAATTCATATGCGTGTTTCTAAGGAATGGCATAACTTTTGCAGTATTTCAACCAAGTTACTTTTGAGATTTTTAAAAATGATCTAAAGATAGTTATATAAGCTAGTTTAGGACCACTTACATAAGATAATGTATACATTACATTTTGAATATTATACGACCACATTGAGGAATATCAGAAATGTGGTCTTAACTTATTGGGGCTTTTTGCTCATCTGGTCCTCAATAGAGGGGGTTAATTTTCAGCTAGGATGAAATCCGATCCCTGACTTATATATACAGATAGCGAATTAAGCTATTGTACATGTACTTTTTAAAATTAGTTTAAGAACTATCACTTGTTTCAGAAATGAGATTCATAACAAGAGATGTACAGATGTGGTAACTATAAAATTCGAAACCAAATAACACAGACATGATTAAAATATATGCAAACTAAATAAACCTTTAGGACCAAACAATAACGATCGATACTTATACAAGGGTGTTTCAAATAAACATGAATAGTTTAACACTTTCTTATTGAGCATTTGTTTGTCACTAATCATCGGCGAATAAGGCAGACGTTGAATTATGTCACATGACCATTGACAGTATGATTTACTTGAACTCGCGACGCATGCGCATTAGAGCGTGAAGATTGATGGGAGTCACGAATTGTCCATCCTTATCTGTATAGTAATGTTTTTCGATTTAGGGTTAACCGGAGCCTGGGATCGCCACTGCTTGGCAGTGACAGACAAAAAAAAAAGTGCGGGTAAATGTTTTTTCAGGATGTTAAATCAGCGTAACTGGAATTTCTTTTTTTTCCCACTAGCTATCAAGTATTTGCGAAAGCCGCCCAATTTACGATATCGTTTTTTTGAAAACAAGAACATGTAAGAGGTCAGATCGGTTCATTACTGATGAAATTCAAAATAGGAGGGGGGTCAGAATATTCATATTTATTGGACGTGAACATAGGTGAAGAAGCGGTGGGACCAAGAAATAAAAACAATTTAGATGACATAGAACAAGACGAATATCATTGGAGTAACCGGCTTTTCACATATAATTTAATAACGACAGGGGAGAAAAAATGAAATAATAGCAGACAGACACCCTGAGAATTATTACATGATGGCTATAAAGGTGTTGTTTATTAATCGTCATTCGGTAGCGCTTAAAAAGGACACTTAATTAAACAAAAAAACTATTTACCAGAGCTTCCTGTTTTGCATTGTTGCATACTGCCGAAACAGGCCTTCTTGCTAAATTTCGGTCATTCTTGAGTTTTTACCCGAAGATGATATTCCCTGTTACGTACAGTTTAATCAGGTGGAAAATTCATCAGCAGCGTGTAACGGAAGTGTGCCTGCATGCAAATGGCCGCGGCTTACACGGACGTGAAACGGCTTACATGAACTTTTTTTTAAAACAAAACCTGTGTTACGTCATTTTTTGGTTACCTTTCGTTTGTACACTGGTTCAGTGCATAGTGTAAATGTTGTATATATCAGGGGTGGACAAAATAACATCAACACCCGCAATAAAGCAACAGTTGATTTATATTTAGGTAAATATCTCAAGTTCGTATTTTAATCAATAATTGTGATTGGAGACAAAATGTCGTTTACATTTCAAACTAGATAGACATATACTATTTCGTCCACTTTCCTGCTCTTTGAAAAGGTTTAATAACTAATTTAGAAAATTTTGTTTACCGTACTGTAAATGTTGCTTGATCACTCACATGGATGGTTTTCACGTGGCTATTCACGCATGATTTGAATAGAGGAAATAAGTATTCATGCTAAAACGGTGCGGATACCGCATCGTTGCCCCATTTTATTTTCACACGTATAAATTCCACCTCTGGAATTCGAGCAACAATGTTTCGTGTACGAAACGTCGTTCAAACATTCGTGAATCGCAACTCTTAACGAAGACTGGTTGAGATGCATTTAAAAAATTGTCTGAACACGTTATATTTACATGTTTTCAAAAAAAAAATCCATTATCCAGCTTATTATTTCATATATGAGAATACCGAAAATTATATGGTAGAGATATTCCCAAATTCGTAAAACTTGTTAACAATCGAGGATACTTAAATGTACATAAATTCCACGAGGGTCATTCAATTCTACGAAAATGCTTATTTTAAAGTATGCTTAACCATGCCATTTTGCAATTGCCTACACTGTATTTGCGGGTTTTAGGAAAAGGAGAAGGGTACATGAAAGTACATGAATTCGTGCAAAATTGGTTTTCATTAATTTTGATACTACGTGTAATTATACTGCAATAAAACTCAAAATTCGTGCCAATATTCATGCGGGTCCAGAGCAAAATGAGCTCAAATAATTATTTAACGAGCGATTATTTTTTCTAGATCAAATGACAAATGCATCTAGTTCTTTAAGGGTGGTTTTTGGACGTTTTACATTTGACTTAATAAGATCCACCTATAGTTTGCATTGTATACGAGGTAGTTATGGCGGTCGTAAGTTAACATTCTCGAGAAAACCACTCGTAATTATAATTACAATTACGTATCTTAACCGCGCTTCTATTTGAAGCCTGGTTTTGTGTTGTCTGATGATTGACGTCTGCTCACTATGTAGACTTTTTTTAAGGGCTAGACGTTACCCGAGCCTTTAATATTAGCTATTCTTTGTTAGCCACAACAAATTTCTTCAAGTTTTCGGAAAAGAAATGCAACGATTATTTTTCAACTGATAGTGCCTTTATGTTCCACAAAATAGACCTGTTTCATTAAAAACCTAACCTGGGTTCGGTCCCCGACCAGGTCGGCTATTAGAGATTAGAGTTTTAGACACTTCGCCAACTCCCATTATACCATAATTTTATTTATTATTTTACTGTAATTTTATTATAATGTTATTTTAACTCAGTTTTTACCTAATTTTGCCTAACCAAACTAATGACGTTGCGTCGGCAAAATTGCGCTGTCGGCGAAGTAGGTAGTCGGCAAAGTGGGTGGATACCATATAAACAGATGTTGAGGGTAGTTAAATAAGCACAAATAAATAAAAAAAAATTCCAATAACTTCTTCCATGTATAGTTTACTATCAAAATTCAATGTCAATCACGTGTTGGAATGTTGTGTCACAGTGAATTCCGGTTGGGACAGCAAAACGAGATGAAGGAAAACAAAGCAGTTCCTTTATAATTATACTTCGCTTAAATGAGCCAAAAGAGTAATTTGTACTCCAATTAACCTGAATTAATTATATTTTGCTGTTTTCCATTCAATCTGAAATGCGATTCTAGGACATTCAGGTACCGAATCTAACAACGAAACAATAGCGTTTTAATTTCACAGCAATATATCTCCAAACTATGTCCAAGAAATGCTTAATTTGTGCACTGAAATTAAATGAGGTCTCCTACCTGAAGGCAAAATAATGTGGTTTGCCTCCGTAAAATATGCATGGTTAAGCTCAGAATTCCCACAGTACTTTTTTTTTATTGGGTCTAATCCTCGATTGTAATCTGCGGTGTCCGTGTGTTACTATACTCTCCATACGTGTATTTTTATTTGAAGTTGACTCGGATTGACCTTTCTGGCTATTTTTAGATTGGCTACCGGCAAAGGTGTCGCTCTTATTCTAAACTTGATTTCAAAACGAGTGTTGCTGTCTGTCTCCGTTGAGAGGTAGGGCCTACGCTTAACGTGACCTCCTGCGGTGTATCTGGAGTAGCCCTGGGGCCGGGCTGGGCTAAAAAGGCCACTGCCCGGTTGACCCTCGAGCCATACGTCGTACTTCGCTCTCGCTCTTATCTATTTTGTTTTCGCCTCCATGTTTGGGAGACCCAACCCTTGCATCCTTCAAAGGCGCCCACCTTTGCTTGACCCCTTCATGTGCAAAGTGTTGCCATTTTTACCCGCCTCTGCACTGTTTCTAAAATAATAATCATAATTTGTGGATCCCAACCCGTCATTGGACGAAAGAATTGATATTATCATGTATTTCACTTTTGAATGAGTTTATTTGCAAATTCGCATTCATATAATTTTAAGTTATAGAATGCACTGACATTGCATTGAAATTAAAAAGTGATTATACAGTCTGAGATTCAGCCGATTGGAATGGAAATTCTATTAATGAGGTCCTAAAACCAATATTGACAATGCGAAATTACACTAAGTAAAATTTACATGTCTATTTCAAAATTTTTTGCATTCAGTTTTGGATTCTTGTAAAGTTGTAAAATTTTACAAACGTGAGCTGATTTGTAAAAAAAATCATTTGCATTACCTGGCTTGACTTATAGGACCGTCTTAAACATTTATATTATGGCATTCCACTAAAACGAGACAGATCTTTGTCAGACGTACAGACAGATTTTTGCAATGGGCATGGCTTTTTTAGTTGTGTTCCAATACTGGTAGAAAACTGATTGGAATGCACCAACATTTGTTCAACCGAAGAGCTCCCATGGGCTAATGAACACAATAGTATCCATGTTCTTTTTTGTCAGTCTAGTCGAGAAACTAGCACAAGGCGTCGATCCAAAATTATGTCTGATTCTGGAGTGAGTTTTTATGTTTTCGATGACAAACTTCCAAGTGAACAATGACCGCGAAAATGTTAATTGGCTCGTTGTTTTTAAAACAACTGACACATACAAGCATTATTGCGAAGAAGATACACTAGTGAGATTTCACCATTTGAAATCATTGGAATGGATGTCGTTCAGAATACTATGGCAATAATCTTTCCAAAAGTGTGTTACTATAAAGAACGATTCGTAAATTTGCAATCAATTGTTGTAAAAGGATGCAGGAATTAAAGGTTTAGAAACATTAAAAAAAAGTAATTTAATCCAATGTTTTTTTTGTGGTTATGTTCCATAATTTTCCATAAATCTGTATTTGAAGGGGTGCTTAACCTTAGATCAAGTCCTATATAAAACTATACCAAGATATGTTTTTTCTAACAACAGTACGTCGAGCCAGAATAATGAAAATAAGTGCAAATTGGGATTTTGAAATAACCATGCCATCTCGTGGTAATGCAATGAACTACGCCTTTATTGAAAAACATTTAAGATTGAATTAACCTTTTAATTTAGGAAATATCTTCAAAAATAATGATCTTCTGTTCCAGCTTAATTTTCTTTGTATATTGCTGCGCTCGTGATTAGGGGGTTTCTGTAGTTTTTGCTGGAAAGGCTGTTGCGGTCAGTTTTCCAGGAAGATGTAGGACAAACCGAAGACTGACCCTCGTTGATGTTGGATACAGAGTCGTGATATTTCACCATTTCCATCGGGACTAATTCCGCAATTTATTCGCAAATTCCTCGTCTGTTCCAACGCCAGTAATTGTCGGAACACAAGTACCATTCCCGCCTCGCACTCTTGATTAATTTAGACATTAAAGGCAATTATGAAAAACTTATTCGAAAGTCGTGCCGTTTTCCAAAAAAAAAAGTTTTATGCCCGAAATTTCAGACGGTTGCATTTTATTCTCTCGTCCCCCCTTCCAGTCCACACCGAGAACGCAATAATCTCAGCGTATAATCTGAAAGTTTATGTTTAGCCCACGAAATACTACCCAGTGGCATGCTGATGGACCATTAAGACAAAACCAAACCCCGGAGAAAAAAAATGTAAACAGGGTTTATTGTTAAATCCCATCCTCCTTAATGAGAGGCCCGAGAAATATTTTCCAGTAGAAGGAAAAAAATTATAACAATAAAAGAAATAAAAAAGACAGCAGAAGCTGCGAGTGGATTATTTATAACTCTTGATTTTTCCATGGGTCTTGTAAGGGGTTGGCCTTTGGCTGACCTCCGCGTAACCCCGAGGGTCTCCTCCAGGTGCGCATGCGCCCCTTGGTCAACGCCCCAAGCCAGGACAGGGTCGAATGCATTGTGGGTAACGTGACCGTAGCTGGCTACCGGTTGGGAAAGCCAAAGAGGCGTACTGATGGGAATCATGTGGGATAAGATCATCATCGTCGAATGCGTGAAAACTTCCACAAACTAAACACACAAAAAAAGAAGTGACCCCTGGTGATGCCCCACTGTTCCAACAGATATAAATTTCTACATGAAATGTCCACCGCTGCAGCGCTGACCCCGGCGACCCTAGCGGAATCCATGGGAGATTTCCCAGGGTTGAGGATCTGAGTGCTATCAGATCGCCGTGCCATTCTAGCCCCGAAAAAATTAATAAATAAGAACGCCACCAGGGGGAAAGATCGTGACCGTTGGATCGGCTGACACCGAAAGATCAGAGGGGTCATTTTAAAAAAAAAAAAAAATGGAGTACCTTTCTACCAACGGCGCTTGGGCCTTTCATATGTGGGAGTGCTGCTGGTACAGACACGCTATCACCATGAGATTTTCAAATTCTTGTAAAGTCAAGTTGATGAAAAAAAAAGTATTTGACTGCATAAAATTAAATACGCTGTAAAAGGGAATCGTACATGCTCTTCATACAGGATTGTTCAACACATCGAAATTCTACAGAGCCTCTTGACGGCTCAATGGCACACAAGTGTATTTTTTGCAGATTAAGATCTTGAATGGGTCTTTTAAAGGACTTCGTGTGAAATACATGTCTTTACGATAAATAATAACGAGACAATTTTGAGTTTATACTTTTCAACATAAAACGGCTAGAAAACTTCGTGTTTACAGTATCACGAGGCTCCGAAATGTTGAAAAGTGCTTCAACTATGATTAGTTGCCGATTTTACGAAACTTGGTATCTGAAACAGATTGCTCGAATAACTGAAATTACAAACTTTTTGCCATTTAATGGACATGGTAACACCATATAGTAAGTAATAGGAAAAGTATCTGCGGCATTGTTTCCATCATTTTGTACACCCCTTGTAGCTGTTCATCACCCGAACAAATAAGCTCATTTTTGTTTATCGAAAACTTGAAATATCACAAACTATGTTCGAGTTGGTAGTGGTATTGTGAAGTGCCAACGCCATCTAGTTGCTAGCACATGCAACATGACTGTATTTTGAATTTCATTTACTCCGAAACTTTAAAAGCAATCTTTAAATGTTTCGTAATCAGGAACTGGCTTTCATATATTATTATATTTGAAATATTGATGAACTAGCCTAATAAGCAGCGATGACATCACAGCATTATCCCTTAGCTTGTTTTTTTTGGTTTTAGGACAAATAGGCCTATGTCATGCTACGTGACATACCTACATTACGTATTTTTATTTCAGCTAATGGAGGGGTTCCCCTTTAATGAATATTATACGAGTGTATGGCGTCCTAGAAAACCTGTGATTGTTTCATCCACTCCTTATTTTTATCTCTTTATTTTTTTTATTTTTTATTTTTTTTGGCCGCTGGTTGTAAAAGCAGTTATTAGACAGTGGCACAATCGAGCCTAATTTATCTAATTTAAAACAAATCCCCTTTTTGCGGTCACTGACTGCCTTTTAAAAAGGTTCTTTTTCACGAATTATGCACGACGTTAATTGTGCCTTCCATGAATAACTATTCGTTTGAAATTTTTTTGTAGTTGGGAGAGGGGGTGAACGAGGCTCCACCTGGTAAAATTTGGCCAAATAAACGAATTGTCATTTTGTTGAAAATAGACGAAAAAAAGTCGAATTAATTTAATACGACAAAAACTTGCTCGAGGAAGTCGTTCGCATGTTCCAGCCAATTAGTCATTCTAGCTTTGTATTCACAATAGCCGCCATTGCACAAGCGCCATCTTGTGAACAATTTTGGAAATTGTTGAAAGTCTTACATAAAACAAATTTAAAAGAAAATCATTACTGAGAAGAAATGCTAAGCAAATGATGTATTGTAGGCAAAATTCCAAAATTCAATATTAATAGCTGATACAATTTTCCAAATTACAAGACTAGTGTTGTGTTTAGAAGTTCCTTAATCTACGTGCTCTCAAGAATGATATCTTGTATACTTTTGATGAATGATAACTATACCGTATAAGCGTTACTTACATATCATTCCCGGATATATAAACTATTGTTGAGTCAATGCATACATTCTTCCCATAATTACAGCGCCATTTATAATGCGTTTGTTCAACAAAATGGCGCCTATAAATTAAATTGTGCTATTTTGGTTATAAGTAGCATATTTTAAAATCCTAACACCATTTATTTCATTGAATCATCTACAAAGCAACATCAGACGCAAACTTATCAAGACGTTTTTCATTTTAGGTTCACTGATTTGGAAGAAATTTCAGCAAAAATTAAGAGTAAGTCACAATTTCTTACACTAATTTAAGTTTTTTCATTCAAGTTGTAAAAGCACAACCTTGTAAAGGGATAATACGAGCATACGTCGTTAATTTAGTATGAAATTTTGTTTAATAGTCTATCATTGAAAAATATGAAGACAACACTAATTTTTGCGCCATGCTGTAACTCGTAGTGCAACTACATGTTGTGTTTCAATGGGAAGCTAGCGCCATCTGTTCGACACTTCTGGCAACTTTAATCCCCTGAAAGCCGGCCTTCCTTGTATGCAACAGTGCTATGCTAGATTGCCGAACGTTTTAATTTCGCAATGGCTTTCTCGTTCGCTAACACTTCAAAAAAACCAGAGTATTGCTTCATTTGATTGTAAAAATAAACGTCGCGCTCTATGGAAACAATGACATGCCTAATTAGCGAAGCCTATTTTACGGTTTGTACAGCCTGAAATTAGGTGCTTTTTGTTAACATTACTTGTATGCAGGTTTAATGAATTATAACTTCAGCAGTGCTACAGCTGTATGACGTTTATGTGTTTCTGTATGATTTTCGAGCTTTATGAATGGATGGATGTATTGGTCGAGAACTTGATGGTGCTAACACCAAGATAACTTTACACCTTGCTTTCTTCCCTAAATTACAACAATATTTTCGCTGCCAACTTTGCTGAACAACAAATGTCGAGCGATTCCGAGAAATGTTGAGAAACACTCGAATTCGAGGAATGCTTTGATTGTTAAACGAATAGTTTCGGAATATTTCAAATCAGCGAATGGTTCAGAACTTTACACAACCTTTAATCTTTCTAATTTCTATGACACTTCGATGAACTTTACGATGACACTTTTACTATTGTCCACAAAGTCAGGCCGAAATGGATGTTTCATCGTTATGGAAGGGACCCAGGGGTGAGCCAGAAATCTAGACGTTGTTTACGTATAACTCCTTACTGTAGCGGAAAAGGTTTTTTTTTATTTTTTTCAATAAAACTTCACTGAGGCCGTCTGGATTTGGGATGTCCAGGGTGTGGAATCTTGGTGAAGTTTTTAGGAAGAGATACTCAGAAAAAGGAAGAGGGAGGTTAAGGGGGGAGGGAGACGACCGTCGAAAGAAGGCTTTGACAGATACGAAACGGTAGCGATGGAACCACGCAAAAAAAACTGTGGAGGGGTGGGGATGAGGCTGGCGTGTCAGGTCGATGCCCCTCGTGTTTTTGACGGGGCTAAATGCGGATCCGGACGGTTGCCTTTTTGTGTTGCAAACGCGAAGCGGCGGCGGACCAACGGGTGGAGGGGGTCACGTCTCTTGACTCCGACACATCCCACTTCCACCCCCTCCTCTGTTCGCATTACCCTCGGACTTTTTTTTTGGGCCTAAAGCGAGTAACCCCCACTGCACACATCCTTGAGCCGCGTCGTCGTTCGTACTCCAGTTCCGCTTTCATAGTCCCACGCACGGGGGCGTGGATCCTCCGAGGGTCATGAACGCGGGTCCACTTTGGCGTTCCTAGGAGTAAAGTTGGGAAATATGCATTTTGGGCTAGTTAAAACTCGCTGTGGGGCTGCTCATAAACTTCGACAAGATTGCTGGACTTTTTTTTTCTTACACACTTTAATGCAAATAGAAAAGGGTGATGTACAAAATAACGTGAACATTTGTTACAGCTCCGAATTTGTTTATCTCTATATATTTTGCCTTCAATACTAAGGGAGAGCCAGAAATCTAAAATGGGATATTGGACCACAGTTTGCCTACAATACAGCCTCAATGTTTCTTGGAATGGACTTGTCTTGGACATTCACTAGCGGAATTTTAATTATACCACGTATTCTCCCATTTTTTAAATTCTTTCACAACTGCCACCCGATCATGCTCTAAATAGCTCAACAACAGTGTGGAAATAATGTGAAACCCCGTGCAGATTGTATGATCTATTATTAAATGCGAAAACCGTAGCCGAGGATGTAATTGTTCTAAAAGAAGGGCCAAATTATCATAAAACGTCGAACCAAACCATTTGTCTTTTCAACAATCGACCCCACAACTTTACTGCCCTTAATAGAAAAGGAATAGTTTGACCTAAAATGTGTGGATAGTGAGCCCCAATGGCCTCCCAAAGGATTTCCCACTTTTCTCCCTTACCGATGAAGTAAAACCCGAATATCCCCCGCCCTAAATTTGTGTACAGTTGGGTTTATTTGTAACCTCAACCCCTTCACTTATTATCACTATTATTGGCTGCGATTTTTCTAAAATACAAAATTGACCTTATAGCGCCATGGAGTAGCCTTTACAGTATGTATTGATTAGTTAACTTGCTCAATCTCTTCATAAAGGCGGATTGTAATCCAAGACCGGCGCATTTCAGACGGACTTCAGACATGTCTATTTACGTATGGGATTGAAATTCACAATCAGCATTTTTCAAACAATGGGAATTCAATAGTTTCATTTTACAGTATTATTTACGGTTGCATCATACCATACATCATTTAATGCCAAAATGTTTCATTCATTTGCACTGAATATTCCACGTTAGCTCAGTGAAGCCTGTCTGTTTACCGCTGACGACCATCTTGAGACACTTTAACGAAATGCCTGTCGCTGTTAGTTCATACTGTTTTTCAAAGACACACAGAATCGTTTCTGGGAATTGCGCTTGGCTATGGAAATGGACATTCTGCAAAATGTTCCACAATTCAGGTCCAAAAACCGACGTGAAAAACAATTTTGAACAAGTTAGTTTGATCAACGACCTTTGAACTCACAATGATCACATGAGATAGGGAACTCAATTTCCGTGTGACGTATTGATGCATAACGCCCATTTCCTTAAATATCCGACAGACAGCAGATGCACTGAGATTGTTGTTAATTTTAAATGGGCCTAATTGAATTGCTCATATTTTAAAATGGTGACCTGACCTTTGATAGAAGTGTGTACTACTTTTGCTTGTACTTAAAAGACATCCAATTCCGAGAAATTCCTCAGTTCACAATTTAAAATCAAGGGTTTTAAGGTTGTTTTTCGTTGTTGTTGTTGGGTATTCTCGATAAATGTGCATAAGACACCATCGATTGTAGGGCGATCACTAATTACAGCATAGCACCAACAGAAAAAATTCTTAGAATATCTTTTACAATTTACTAACAACAACAATAGGGAAACTCACTAAATATAAACAATGTATAAACACGATGAATGAACTTTCAGGTGCGTCATTTCAAGTAAAATATTTGAAAAATATGTGCAAAATATTTAAGATCCGGATACGCAACATTGTTGAAAACATGTATCCAGTTATGTTTTTCGTTTTTATGGATCATCCAACAAAAACAGCTTAATTTGAAGCAACCCATCATTTTTGGTAGCTGTTAATGTCATATAAACAATAGTGTTTAAGGAGTTGATATTTTCCTAATTTTTCTTTTATGAAATAAAATAGTTTGACGAAAACATGTTAACGTTAAACTAAAGATTTTTTTCCTTACAATCTACATCGTTATAAAGGTTAAAAACTGTTTCCTCCAACTACGCCATCTTTATTCTCACTTATAATGTTGCTCTCAGATAGCGAAGAGGTAAACTAATGTCTGATATACGAAGATACATGGTGAAACAATTATGGGAAGATGCCTAGGGCCTAGGACCAAAACGATCACATTACCACAAAAAAAAGTTAATCCACGTATGTAGGCTACGGTGAAGGAAAAGGGTTGTCCCCAAAGTCGCAGCCTTTTTTTTTAATCTCCAAATCGAGGCCGAAACCTGAACGGTGTTCAATGGTGTGTGGGCTGAAAATTATTGGCGACTCAGCACAATCTCCCTCCGTCGTGGTTTTTTTTTTCCTTCGGCCTCCCTTCCTAAAATAAGTCCCCTCCGACCCCTGGCGGCTGGTTCTTTCTGGGGTGACCCTCTCCCCCATTCCCGATGTTTCACTGGGTGCTCCCGAGCGTGGCTGTCACAGTCGTTTCCGCAACGTTAATTAGCTCGCAGGCAGAGGCGGCACATTTGCGGGGGGAAGGGCAAGGGGACGGGGGGTTAAGGGGGGCGGGAAGGTGTCTGGCACCGCTGCCCCCCTCCCCTCCCCACCCTCGCATCCTCCACGTACGCGACATCCGTTAAAACTATTGACAGGTTCGCTGAACGATGTGCGGAGCCCCGATTCCTCTGAAATGGACGCGATCTAGGCGTTTTGGCGCGAGGGACATTCCCAGAAAGTCTTAAAGGAGAACCCCATCCATTTTCCCTAAGTATTTATGGAGCTACCATTAGTTACATGATATATTCAAAAGTGCACTGCGATGGTCATCAGACTTCTTGACCTGTGGTCATCCATCCTGGATGAAATCATAATATACAATAACTCGAAATTGGAAAAAAATAACAGCCTTTGCAACAATGATTGACATCATATAAGATCAATTTTCACACCCTGCAATTTTAATTTTTTCTTGGTCACATTATGGAAGTGCACTGATGTGTCATTTCGGATAAGACTGGTAAAGTTTATGGGCAAATCCTCTTTTTCTGTTTTTCATCCCTTCATCTTTCCATATCAAAGATGCTGCAGATCTCCGACATGCAAGCAAAACAACTTTGGTGTTGCAAGTAACATGTCGCTATAAATTTTCAACTTTTTTTCTCCACCCAAGAATGTGAATGGAAAACTTTTGAGTTGTTCGATGCTTGGATGCTGTCACTCATCTCTGGCATGCGTATGATGAAAATATATGAAAAGTTGGTACACAGAAATAGTTTGTAGGCAGTGTTGAAACGGAAAAAGCGGTTTACGTTGACAAAACATTTGGTCATAAACAACGTCTAACAAGTTGGTGAGGCGAGTCTAGTAAAGGTCAAAGGCCCATCCATGGTTTACAGTTGTTGCATGCTGTTGTAAATAGTTTAGCTAGAACTTTATGGCTAAAAATTGATTTATCTAGGCATCGTGGTAGACAACACTGCATGTGCCAGTCTTTCTACGTGGCGATTTTTACTTATTCATGACATGTTGAATTTTTAAATTTTCGTAATTTTATAGACCACACGACTCAGGTTGCTGTGGCAAGTATTATTTATCAATATGTCACTCAAACACAGGTGACAGGGTGAAGGTGTTCTGTCAAATAAAGCTTTTTCAAGGTGGTGGAAATTGTTCATAAAGTTTCACAGAATATGTTGCCTGATGGGTTTAGTATTTGAAACCTGCATTGTAAGCTTTCAAAAACTTTAACTTCATATATATATATACTTTGATTAGATGACAGTCTGACATCAAGCATGGTGAAATTTGTTCGAAGGTTGAGTCTGGTTGTGGCACTACTGTTGCTAATAATAATATGTATTCTTTCAAAATTTAAAAAAAAAAATCTTTCATATTGCTTAGCGTGAAAAAGGGTTAAAATCAACCATGAGATTAAGTTGACTGATTTACCAATTCGAATTTGCGATATAAAATCATGAGTTAATATTCTCCATTATAATGGCATTATTTCTGTCTCAATTATCATTGAATAATTTTGTATCAGATATTAAATCAATAACTTTCCACTGAGGAGAGTTGTCATTTAATATAGCTTAACGTGGTTTTTTAGGGGGGAATCGCCCTATAAATCTCCAACCACACAAAGGCAATTTCTCACTGAGGCCTAAAGGATATCCCCTTCCTAGGTTTTTGAAGAGGTATTTTTTGGTGAAATATGCACTTTGTTTAGTAACTTAAACATGGCTGTTTAGCTTGTTAACATCACTGCCTCCATGAAATGTTTACAAACGTAGCAAAAATGCGAGTGACCAAAAGCCTGTTCTAGAACCCAATTAATCGATCTACACCTAAACAGGGGCTGACGGTTTGGAGAGGATGAAGACGGAGGGTAAGAAAGGGGGTAGGGAGATAAAGAAGCGAGGGGTTAGTCGGGGAAGGGCCGAAAGGGCGAATGGCCAAACAGGGGTTGGCGATGGGCAAAAGGGGATATGTAAGAGGAAGGCATGGAGGAGAAAGATAATGATGGCACCAGCTAATGGACAATGGTCAATCTAGGAGAAGGAATGTCGGATGGGGGCCTAAGAAACAAAAAGATATACGGCACGCTTGGGCGACTGCTGGCCTTCTAAAGCAATCCGAGAAAAATCATGCTGGTGCCAACTGGGCTAAAAAAAAGTTGCTGGAGATGCATCCAAAGGAATCTTCTCTTGTTTTAGCAAGAATTTACCCGAATTTCTCGAGATTAAAAAATAAATAAATGAACGAGGCGGTGATCAGAAATTCCTTTCCAGTGTCCATCGAAAATGGAGACGATTTTTGGTTGTCTTTCCAACTGCCTGTTGTTTGAAAGCGGTCGATTTCAACGGGAAGTTAAGTCTTATAGGATCGAATTATTACCACATCCTCATCAGTTTTCGCTTAGTATCGATGCGTACTATGACAACCGCAGAATGCGTCACCATTCACTTAGCACTAAGATGTTTACAATAGAATAGAGGATTCCGTATGCCCATTCTGCACAAACGTGTACAGGAAGCCTTGTAGTGAAATTTAACTATTAAATCTGGGGCATTTGTCTGAAGTTGGCCACAGGTGGCGCCATCATTGAATTTGACACTCTTTTAAACCAAATAAAATCTCATCACAAAATCATCAATTTGATTGACATGGCTAATGATGCTTGAAGAGTCTAACAGTCTTTTGTTATTACAAAAGGTGAATTAAATTTAATGATTGTGCGATTTTGTTGTCAATCAAGGTACGCGTAACCCGAGAGAATCAGTTTGTGCAAACGTTTCAGATCTTTGTATGAATTTCACAAATGAGTGATCATTTTTTTATCGCATCCCAACCGTAATACAGTATGATATATACTGGTGATATATACATAGTTTCTATTGTTGTTTACATACTATTTAAACCATTTTCAATTCTCGTGTTTGTCATGTTGAGCATTTACTACTTTCAGTTATTACATTTGCCCCTTTTTATTTTCTAAGGAGGTACTTACGTATGTATGTATATAAGCACTTTAAAATAATTAGGTAATGTTGCAGTTACAGTAAAGCTTATTGCAGTTGCAATCATTTGCAAATCATTATGCCCTAATAAGTATTTTTCATATTCTTGATGTCGCAGATACTATATACTAAGAATATCAATTGTAATGAATTGTTCAAAACCATCGTGTCTACTAGCTATGATCATATGCGAGTCGACCCTGCGTTAACAATGTATGTATAATGGGGGAGGAATTATTATGACGGTTTGATTATATGGCTGGTAATCTTAAGAAGACATCAACATAGACTACTTTCGATTTTCGCATGGCCATCTCCAGATTCATTAAATATAACTAAAGCTAACGTATGGTCAATACAGTCTATAAGTAACAGCCTAATTAATAACTGTTATACCCATGGTTGGCTGCATGCACCACAAGGATAATCCATAAATGACGTTTCATCAAGTATATACATTGTTTTTACTTGTTGGAAGTAAGCTAGTGATCAAAATTGCTCCAATATTATTGAAAAATAATGTGATTATAAATGTCCTCCACTTCTATCTGTTACACAAATGTTAGGATAAATAGGTTAAATAATGTACTGCATGAGAAAAAGGGAATATATAGAAGTGGCCATGTTGAAAGTACAAACTTAAAGGCTTATACATGTATGACAGCATGGAGATTTAATGTCTAGTACACATTGCATGTTTCACATGAAACTGTAACAGGGTTTCACAAATGTTTTGATGTGTGGATGCTCATCGGATTTCATGTTGGTTTCATGCAACCAAGTTTCATGAAACTTTAGGCCAAAAAAAAACGCGTTTCAATGAAACATTTCGGTGAAGATCAAAGAAAATCAATGAAATGGTTACGACGCTCCAATCGAGGCGTTAACACTCCCCACGCTTCCTTGCAGACGACACTTTTACTATAGTGAACACACAAAAACGATATTCACCTCGTGGATATCTATGTGAAAATATATTTTTTTTTAAAGTAAATATACATATATTTTACTTCAAAACGTAAATACTTACCTATTATAACGTGTCAGCTATCCACGTGGTGAATATAGGAGCGCGACTACCAAACAGGTTCTCAGTTCGAAATGCTTTTTGATGTGGACAAATACATTTAGACAAACGTCAATACAGAAATATGTTCATGAAACACAGTTCAAAAACTTAGTTTGCAGAAACTTTTATTTCAGTTTCATGTGAAACATACAGTGTGTACTAAGCATAAGATGCTCAAACACCATTTTACATTCTAACCATGTACATATGTTGCTGATTCTGGCTGTATTTTCTTGAGGGCAAACTGGGGAAAATTTATTCAAACAAAAATTACCCCATGAACGTTGATTGTCCACGCTTTGCACTTATTTACCCCTTTTGTAATAATACAAAAAAACAAAAAAAAACATGAAAATTCTTTTGAATCTATTATGTTTAAAATCTTTGGGGCTAATAAAACATGATGAAAAATTTTGTTTGTTTGTACAAATGTCCATTTCTGTAACCAAGTTAACTCCTCAGAAAATCTGAACATTGCATGTTTAGACGACGTAGGGTCCTTAAGCGTCGATTATAACAGGTTTGAAGAAGGCCATTACAGAGTTTAGTGCAAATGAAAACATGGAAATGACATGTTTCTTCCCTCTCCCTCTTTCTTAAAAAACCGCCATTATCTTGATGACGTCAAATCTATATCACCAAAACTATCGGATGTCCGAAATACATGCAGAGACTGTTCTGCAATATCCGCAGCTGCCCGTTGACCCAGCCGCACAACCTCGTTTATGAGTTGCCCCCCACTTGTGCCGCCGGCCCCCACCATCGACCTTCGCCCATGGCGTGCATCTGTCAACCCCCGCAGCGCCCGTCCCCTCGGGTCCACCCAAGCACCACCCGCGAACCACGTGTTCGTCTTTCGGATGTATTTTTGGCGCACGCACAGTGACGGAGACCAAATTGTTGACATGTCGCCATGGGAACGGCGAAGAAGGGGAAGGGCATGCGGGGGGGGGGGGGGGGGGGGGTTTGGGGGAGCATCCTCCCCCCTGCCGTCCAATCGATGATGGCGGCCGCCAGTTGGCCTGCGGGTGAGACGGAGGCCAGTTGCACGTGACCAATGGCCATTGTTGGCCGCACGCCTGACTGCCGCCGACGCCGTCACTTTTATTGGACAAACAAGGGGAAAAGGAAAATCGAAGCGCTGACCCGCTTGACCCACATTCATTACGGGCAGTAAAAAAAAAGGTTGGGGGCCCAATTGACCCCTAACACGGGATGAAGGGGCGTCCGTCAAGTCCGGAGGGGCACTTGACGGGTGACCCTTGTGCGGACGCTGGACTTGGAGGAAACATGGAGTGGTGCGAGGTTAGATTTTCTTTTTTTATCCCTGGTAAAGCCGTCACGCTTCGTAAGGGCCTGGGGAAAATGGAGATTTACGAGTTTCCTTTTTCTAGGAAAAAAGAAGTTTTTTTTCGCTTTTTTTTTACCCGAGGTCTGAATGATCATGTACAGCGAACAAATTTCGATTTCAATCACGCTATTCGAACTAGACGAACGCATACAAAGTTTTGAAACCATAACCTAGATTTGAATTTTCCCGCAATTTTTTTATTCAAACACATTTCATAAGTTGACGTTTATAATAACCGAATGCTTGAGTAGCTTTTGCGTTTACGGTCGCCAACGAACGCGTGGATGCCGTAAGTTTAGGGCATGGTAAAGGGTGCTTGACAACAGCAGAAAATTCCGGAAAAACAAAACATAAATATGCTTATTTTGATCATTCATAATTCAAGATGGCGGCGCGCTGTTTGTTATTTATCCACACGTGGTAAATTACGGTATTTCGAGTAAAAGGAAACAATGACAGTTCACGTTTGAAAGCGGGTGAAAAATGCCATCCGATAAGATGAATAAACGAGATTTTCCACCCGCATTTTTCAGACGCTTCGACTGATCAACGAAAGGCTTAAAAATTGGAAATCCAAAATGGCGGCGGATCGCCATGTCGGATTTCTTCTAATCATCGATTTTCGATCCAGCAAGTTCGGTGAAGTAAACGAAAAAGGAAGAAGATAGAAATAAAAGAGATTGTATGGACTCACCACGGGGGAGCTAATTCGACATCCATCGCAGTCACAGATAGGTGGATGCACCTTGATATATTTTTTGGACAGCAGAAGTTTCATACTTTTGCCCTGGTGGCGTATCGATCGTTTCCAATCCTTGGCCGTTTCCCTTCCGCTCACGAATTGGAATTCGTTGGGGGTGAACCACGAGTGATTGTGTAAAATACACGGTCCTTTGCTGCCCTGACATAGTCTGTACAGGTAAAGTATTCCACGGTTTTTACCACACTCGACCTCCAACGTCGGCTGCTTATCTACGAACACCACATTCAGGTGTTCTAGCATGTCCTGCCGGATGGTGTTGCTGTTGCTAGCGGTCAGTCCAGACCACATCATGTCCGAACCGATGTTGTTTCGGTTGCTGGCATTCAAATCAGCCCTACCCTCGTCCATGACCGACGGGATGGTGTTGCTGGCGGCCAGTCCAACTCTTCTCACGTCGTCCGTGTCCACCCTCTTCTGCCGCTTACTGACTACTGCTGTAGGTGCTTTGGTCACTCTCTCGTTGGTCCTTCTGCCTGACCACATGTCGAGGATGTTGCAACCTCTTCCGACGCTTACGGGGTCAATGTGGGGCGTCAGTCGCCGTTTCCAATGGCCCATGTTGGGGTAGAGGTCGAGTACCCTAATGGCAGCCGTAGATGCATTTCCCAAGGGCCACTGGGGAATGCTACCCAACGACGTCACCCCTAGGGAGGGACGGCCTCCCGGCCAGCTCATCCGATGGTCAAGCGCTCATAAAATCCTGTCCCTGGGCGATTGATTAGCGGACTTTGGTGGGATTCAGGAAAGACAAGTGACGAGGTGCGCTTAAAATATCTTGGTTGATTATCCGGAAACCCCGACGATCGATTACCCAGCAAAAATTAAAATCCGGGATCGATTATCCTGGAAAAATACGGGTTTGATGCTGTCCACCAGACAATGTCCTCTTAACCCTGGGTTCGGTGAGCTAAAAAAATCAGGCGATCGATTATCCGGAAATTCTCAGTTGTATCAACAGGAGACGATTATCCGGGTTAACTTCTGGTTTCAATACCGTCCACCAGACAATTGAATATCCTGGTAACCCCGGGTTCGGTTAGGCTATAAAATCAGGTGATCGATTATCCGGGAATAACACGGGGCTGGTGTGGTCATCAAATGCAAGCTATGCGAAAATTGATTATCCGGGTTAGGTGAAGCGGACATCAAATCGTATCCACCCGACGATGGATTATCCGGATATGACCGGTTCAGTCATAAAATCCCGTCCTCTGGCGATTGAGTATCGGTCTTTGGTAATGGGGAAACACTGGGTTCTGTCACCCTTCTCGCGTGAAGGGTCAGGTCCAGAGTGTCGTGCGTGGACCTTCAGCACGTGTTCTGAGGCGTTTGTGCTGGCGTCTGAGAAAATCCGTCCTCATTGGCCGACCCTCGTCGCCCTAATGCTATTTCTGGCTGCTCGGCGGCTCCATCGCCGTAATTGCGCAAAAAACACGAAAAAAAAAACTAGAACTGCCACCGTTGAGAGCGCCACGGCTGCACGGATCAGCGGCTCCTCGTGTCCATTTTCAGCCACTCCTCTTTCTACCCTCCCCCTTTTACCCCCGCCGTGGTTTATCCCCACGGCCGTCGTAAGCGCGCTGGTGCGTTCGGATATGAAGTCCGGAAAGCGAGCACTAGCTCGGGGATCAGTCCCCAGGGAACGTGGGTGTGGGGACTGTATCAGGCGCCACCTACGGAAACTGGCGTCAAAAGCGACTGGAAAAAAATCCGGCCTTCCGAGCTCATAAAGTCTGTCTATCACGGCTTTCGGAATATGCCACACGTTTGTTTAGTCTTCTCTACAAATACTACATAGTTTCCCATGCATCTTTGGATGTTCTCTTCTCATCAGATGTATTCACAAAATTTTACAGACAGACTTTATGGAGCGCCTCAATCGCTTTTGTGTAATTTGAATTGTTCCTGTATGACCAACACCCCCTGATGGTGTCCTCAACTTTGAACATTGCATTTCCAAACTTAAGATTTTGGTAAGATGGCATTGCTACGTGCGTCATGAGGGGGATTAAGGCTAATTGGTCGTCCGAATGCCCCAGCGACGGAACAAAAATGGCGTCTAGAACCGTACATGACTAGTTGACCCATTTCTTTATCTGTAAACTCTAGGAATTTCCAATCAGTCAAATGGGTATTTTCTTCCAACGGCCTTAAAGAAGCTAAATTCTCAATAGTGTTAACCAAGAGAGCTTTGTGAATTAGCCATGTTCCAATTGAATCAATAATTGCGGTGAACTAGCGACAAATTGCTGAATATGGCATGCAGACTGAGCGAAGGTCTTTAGTATAGCCACCACTGATAAGGATCTTTTACTAGGTCATATTTCATTTTCTCGGAAATTTGACCAAATTAAATTTTCCTACTAAAATAGCTAAATTATACTGGTCACTCTGTATAGGGCCAATTCTGAAGCTCTTGGTATGATAGCACCAAAGCCCTATGCACAATCGTGTAAAATTATAATGAAATAAGACAGGGTCCATTTTGCTTCTTGGTTGAAAAATAAAATTGGTCTTATCCCTGGTACCGTGTGTGCAATGAAGCAAGCAGTGCAGGAAAAAATGGCTGCTTTTGGATTAGAAGACCGTCGCCAAGTTGAAAATTGTTGAAAACCTGAAAAGAATGTGTGCCCAAACTGCCCAAATGGAGCTGATTTTTTATTACCAAATACCCAAATGGCCCATTTACCCCTCCCCCTGAACTGGAAAGAACTGGAATGTATAATTAGCCGTATTCAAACCTTCACCTCACTGTCAATTGTTTGACGACATTTTGCCGAATTTGCTCTATATTCAAATCTTTGCACGTCACCGACAGTGACAGTGATTGTTTTGCAGCCTGTGGGATTTCCGGAGAATTAAAGGATATACATAGTGTCATTAGTAAGCATTGTTATTTAGACGGAATCTGGAATTTAGAGATTATTAAACATGTTGGAATCAAGGCAGGTCGAGTCGAAAATATCATTTTTTTTTAATATTCTGCCCAATTCATTTCGGAAATTTCACTTCTCAATCACTTAAGCTGTGATGATGAAAACGGCTCGTCCACCCCTACTCTCTATATGATGGTATCATAAAGGTATATGTTAAGTGTTAAACTGCTAATAGAGTATTAATCATCATCATCATCACAGACCATGGACTCAAACCAATAACCAATAATGCGATTGGTTAACACTCTGTCTCGGTCATTTAGAAAGAGCTCGTGACGTCGCGGTATAGTCAATCGATCATATAATATATACAAGGATGTAATTTATTATATGGTTTCATCTATCGCATTATCTTGTCTTTAAATTATTAGTGTAACTGACCACCCGACTGCTTAATCTGGCAAATTGATCATTTGATTTCAATATCATTTGTAAAATAAATCCATAAATCGATATGGATAGTATATATGTATACTCAAAAATTGCCACTTTGTTAATAATTATCACAACAACAACCAAAGATGTTTATTTAAATATCAAATTAAACTGACGCACAAATTAGTATTACATATATTTTTACATCAAATTTATTAAGGACCTTTCAAATTGGAAGTTGAAAATAAATTATTGTATTCTTCATGTAGAATTTGAATTTATTAGATTTTATATTATTATTATTATTATTTATTTATTTATTTTTTTAATTTTAGGACTTCAACATTGCATGAGCTCATCAAAGCGTGTCCAGCAACCAGTCTCGTAGATAATAAACTTTCAGGTTAGTGTACGCAACCCAAAGGATATATTTTTAGGAATTATACTGTAAACAAAGAATTTTAGGGCTATTTCTGCATTGACTTTGTTTAAAAAAGTTTGTTTTTAAGAACAATTATTGCTATATTGTTGTTAAAAATAAAAGTTTAACATAATTTCTATACTATAAATATATAGTATAAATCGATAATATGAACATTGAATAGGTACGTATATTGTTTGTTTTTTGTTGTTTGACGGACATATTCCGACACTCTAAACATATTGCTATACCGAGTTAATGGTAATAGGACTAAGATACCTATTAGTATAGAAATTAAATTTCAACTATTTGTTAAAGGCACTAGTTTTCTAATCGATATTTCTTCAAATTCTCAATCGATTGTGCTAGACTTTTTGAACACGCCTTACATCGACGGAAAATCATTAATTAATCGTCTCTTGTGTGGTCGGCTTCACTTGGGCATTTTTGCCGTGTGTTAATACTGTGGATTTCTTCATTGGAAACAGCTGTAAAATATGCCACACTTACTTTTCTTATGTAATTCCTGCAAATTTTCCTCCAACAATATACATACATATAAAATCGTTCATTACGATAAGTAGTATAATTTCATCATTATTTCACTTACTTCGTGACAATTTGATTTATCTGACTGGGATTAAAAATGACGAATTAACGAGATAAGTGTAACTAATTAAGTGATTTCTGCAGCTATAATTCTGGTCATTGTCTCTTTATTAAAGTCGGTCTATGAAAACTGACATTTGAAACATAAATGATAGAACTCTTGAGAATCCATGCTTTAGGAGCAACAGAATATTCTGCGATAAAAAACGTTTACGAAAGCATCCACGATTTCTCTAGTTGTTGTTTTCAAATAAAATGATTGTACTGTAGAGGATCTAACAGAATTTCTAGTCTAAACTATTATTTACGTTCTAACATAATTTTGTCATCTATAGTTGAAGTATTATCTACATACAACGATCAAATTACATCTATAGACCAACAAAAGTACAGAATCTAACTAAAAACAATTCATTGTTTGATTTTTGTGCCATGACAATGCAGTCGGAGAGGATTTAATTCTTCTTGAAGGGTGAATTATGGGTTTACGGAAGACTGACCCCACATTTCATTTCACGGTTAGGACACTTTTTTTCGTCATGCTTTCGTAAAAAAAACTGGACTTCGTATAGTGAAGTGACTTCACCGATATTATCTTTCTTTTTGATACGCTTTGATACGCAAGATGATGTCACCATAGTTCGTCGCCATTTTCGCGTATTACAAAAGTTGAAAATAAATTTGCGTTTAATGTCCCTTATATATCTAGCCGTGATGGCAATATGTTCATATTCAAGTGTACATTAACATTATTATTTTGAAAATATCCCTATCATATTACATCTTGGTACTCATTGAGGGTACACAAGTTGAATTAAAAGCAATGGTAATTACAATTGGTACAGAACTCATTATAATATACTGGTTTTTGAAGCTTTTCAAAATCCTGTATCCTGTCTGACTTTGCACTTATTTCCACATTTATTTCTAAACTAATAACTGGATAGTTTCCTGACGTACGTATTCATTTAAGATTGTGGGCGTCGTTAAATAAACGCATATACTAATAAATAAATAAATAAATACTATACTGAGAACGATTCAAAATGCAACACAAACGAACCTTGAAGCACATTACGTGTGCATCAGGTGCGAGAGCATACCGACTTCAATTTATAGTAGTCAAGCCTGTTGAATCATGAATTCATGAGATATCCTCAGTGGTTTGATGCAAGCGACGTCCTTTTACTAATAAATGATGCTCGCCAATTTCCCTTACTCGCACGGGTTTTTTTTTATGGAAGGGACCAAGCTTCCATCGTGATTTTCAAAATGCAGAAAGAGTCCAGAAAATGTGAGATTGGGTTTCATGTAATTTCCTTATGTTATCATACCGATGTCAATGCTTTTCAAAGGAGATTTATCTAACTACAAATACAATGGTTTTTTATACAGTATGCACAATTCTTCAATTGCCTTCATTGTTTTCCTGTATGAAACATTCATTCTGTCTCGGTGTCTTGATCCTCAAACTCTTAAATTTTCGTCGTAAAAATCTACATTATTGACGACATGTTGTTTCAAATAGGCGAACCACAACTTGTATTTGAATTTTTTTTTGTTTAAAAATAAGAATACTAAAAAATCGTGAAGTTTTAACAGCAAAGTTTGTTATCTAAATTAATTTACTGTACCTGGCCTCGTTTTTTGGATTATGTACTCCTTAAATAAATCAACATTGGATATACCTAGGGCTAAATGAAATCAGTTCAAAAATCCCAATTGGTTCCCCCACGTGACAGATGAATCCAGGAAGCCTATAAAGTGTTAATTGTATTACTGAAATTTATCGAGACCATGCTCGTTAAATTACGTTGTCTAATGCCAGATAATAAAGTCGCAATCAGTAAATTTCAATATTTAACAATTGTATGACAAAATCAGAAATTATGTTGATGTTGAATCCATCAGATAAATCCGATTGTTTAGCAACAGAGGGCATCAAGGATTACTATTTTTAACTGACATTTTCTCAGACATCTCTACATGCATTATAAATATCTCTCAGATATGGGGCACCGATAAGCAAAAGGTAAAAAAGAGTAGTATTTAAATACATCTACGTGAAACGCACATAGCTTATCCCCTATAGTTAATTTTATTCGACTTATTTTTATCATTTACATTTAATTCATGACCCTGCAAAAGAGCTGCAATAGAAGCCGTTTTATTTACCAATTACATAAACTAAAAATTAAGATAACTGACAAGATTATGTGGCGGCATAAACATACATATAAATAAAGTCATAAATATAATGAAACAATTCAGGATTAAAACGTACAAAAAATCACAAATCATGTAAGAAGAAATTTATATTAGCTGTAGAAATATAATATTTTCTAGAAACTAAACAACAAAAATATACGATAGTATTTCAGTACTACGACTATTTCGCAAGTAATAATATATTACGTTATTGCTGAACATTATTTGAAACTTCCCGCTCCAGGAATTCTTATCTCGTAAAGTGGCACCACCTTTTGGCAAACGGAGCAAACATATTTTCGGTGGCATTAGGCGCAGTGTGGCACGTGGTCGATTATTGGCTAGTAGTTCTGCGCTCCATTTTCAAATATTTTTATTAGCGCGAGGGTAAAAAAATGGAGGAAAAAGGAGTTATTGGCAAATGTGAAGGCGTGACAGGCATAAATGAAATTATGTGCAATTCGTTGTGGTTCACACCCATTTTTCAAATAGGTTGCACATGCACATGTAATAAAGAGTTCATTTCTGTCTGAATACATTTTCCACTTTCATTGCTTAGCTCTGGCCAGTACACTTTATTACTAAAAATCCATTTTAATTACAGCGAACAAAAACGTATTTGTATATTTCAACCTATTAAATCAACATGTTTACGCATTTTGAAATTGGCTTTCCACTTAAAAAGGCAAATTTATGAGCTCCAACTTAATTTTACGTCCCCACAACCACAAATTTAACCCTATTTCGAACTTGTAGGAGACCCCCCACCGAGAATAAACAGTCACTCGTTAATTACAGTTTCAAACTTGGTAATTTGCTCAAATAACCAGTTATTTCATTTTTTAAATGTATATTACGATTATTTTGTGAATATCTTATGGAAAAAAGGGAACCATATTAACAGTAGAACATTGACAGATTCAAGGTGACTTGCACAAGTTCATTGGAAACCTTTTATAAGTTTATAGTCAAACTGTCAAAGGTTTGGAGTAAAACTACAGTTTGATTTAAACTAGGGATATGATTTTTAGTTGGAATAACAACAGTTATGTTCTACATGAATAATTAAATTTCCATTCATTTATAAAATTTAAATCACCATTAAAAATCGACTGAAAATTCTTTCAAAATCTCACGGGGCTGTCAAGATTTCTACTCTCTGGTTTAACCCCGTTCTATTGAACAATGATCGAAAATGCATCTTTACCATTTTTGTTGTTGTTTCAAAATGTACATTTAAACTTTAAGTACGATATATTTAAAGTGAATCCACTCCCTTTACAATTTCTAGTTTATGTATAATTATGTGGATCATATTGATTTACGTTAAGGATTGCAATTACGAACAAGAGCTTTGTCTTCTCCTACTCACTATCTTAAAGTTCACCTTTTTTATTACTAATTACAAGTAATAAAATGATGTCATGCAGAGAATCCATATGGAAATGAACCAATTTTACTAAGCTACAATTATAATGATCAAACGTTTAGCTAGTTTTAAACTAATTTTGTCAATTTACATACTCCCTTAATTTGTATAACCGGCGTTTGCAATAATAATAATATACTCATTTAAGTTCGAGTGCCGAAACGGTGCCATCTAACAAACGTGCTGTAATATTAAAACCATTTTAGAAATGCTTTATTATCGGTAATTGACAAGTAGCTTAAGTTTTTAACTTGTCAGTATTTTTTAAAAAGAAATAGATATTCAATACACCCCGTATTATTTTATGTCGTCCGATGGATGATTATCATAAAAATCCACTTTGCTGATATCCTGTACTAAGCAGTGATTGGTAAAGTGCCTATTCTGGTCTGGCTCCAGAATAGAAATTAGTTTTAATTATGCTAATTAAGCGAAAGATAGGGGTTTCTGTTGGAAAACCAGCTTGTAAATTATTTCACGCGGCGACGTATTTTCCGTCAAATTTATGGTGAGGAAATATATACCCGCATAATACGCCGAAAGTTCTCTATTTTTAATTAACAATTGTGGTTTTAAAAACTGTAAAGTTTATTTATACCATGAACATTTCCCGTCTCTCAATTAATCTCTCTCGTCTTAGCAATTTCAGTAATTTTTCCTTCTTTTTCTCAATGATTTATAATCAGCCCGGTAATTCGAATATTTTTACAATGCCCTAAAGATGAAGAATGCTGTATATTTTTCAAATCCACCCCCTTTTTGAGTTTTAAATTTGGAGTTTTAAATTCATATTCGGTTAGTTGCGGAATAAGTGTAATAGATGGCGCTGGCAGTTCGTACGTTTATATGCAAGATGTACAGGGGGCTACGAAAGTGTAGTTTTGATCAAAGCATTTAAACATTATTCTCTATATTAAGAGATTTATATATGTGACAGAAAGGAATTGGAACATACATTTAACAGCGTGACTTTTATCCAGATTGCCATAAAATATCTTATTCCCTGTCAACTTAGATTTGGTTGCTTTTCTGATCAAGAAATGCTATTGGTGTAAGACTTTGAGGAACTTCAGGTTCTTAAACTTCAGTATTTAAAGTATAGCAATCCAGTGGCGTTTTCAAAAGCTGTTTTAAAACGCTGACAATTGTTTTCTGAAGGATGTAAAACCGAACGTCTTCATTTGCCTCAGAAAGGTTCTAGTGTTTGATGTTTGGCTTGATACGACATCCAGTCAGCTTATTAAAATCCGAGACGGGGTATTCTTGACCAGTAATTATTGGCAGTCGAATCGATTTTATAAACGAGCATGCCAGTAATGGACGACAGGGCGCTATTAATAAGTCAGCGGGTGGTTGAAATAATTTCAACTTCAACATTATTGGCCCTGGGGTTAACTCCATGCAGATAAAGATTGTAGCCAGAAATGTTTAAGGGGAAGTCGTGGACGTTCCAAACGATGGGCCAATTATGACCCAGCATGGCACCGAGCATGCTGCCAAATTGAGCCAACGGCGCTTCATATTGCAATTAAAAATTAAGACTTTGAATGAAAGGGAGGGAGGGACAGATCATGAAGATTAAATTAGAATCGAAACACGTCTAGGATGATGTGATGATGCGGGTACTGACTGGTTCATGCAGAAATCAGACATTTTTCTATGTTAAATCACGACCATGATATATAAAATAATAATAAAAAAATGAACTTATCCCTAAGACAGTATCCTAGTAACAATTTCTATTTGATTATTCAGTATGTTACTAGGGTGTAAAGTAAACTTGAAAATCTGGAAGTGTGCTTGCATTTTTATCACCTTGAAAAAATCGGGAATTATGCTTTTGAAATGCTTGAATTTTCTGCTATTTTTTTTCTTCAAATTTTCTACAGAAAATTGTGAGACTCATTAGAAAAAATATTGTGGCAATTGGTCGTGGGAGGGTATCTTGAAAATGTATGGGATGAGTCTTAAATTCCTTGATATATACTTGAATTTTTTCCAGTATATTCATTGGACACCTTGGTACACACTCTACATGCAGTTTTATAAAATAGTTTGTTTTAATTGTTTGATTACCATTACTGTTTAATTTTTTCATATACAACCACATATTTTGTATACACTATAGTATATGTAATTACTGGGATAAATCCATACATGTAATGTATATCAATGAATGCTTATATAGATTGCAAAAGAATAATACGCCTTTCGTAATAAGCTCGATTTTCGTTTATCTCTATTTTCGATTACCAAACCCCAAAATCATGACAGAAATTGTTGTTCCCTAGACGTATATAATAAATGAGGGAAATGCGCGAGTCTAATGTTGCAATTAATGTCATCTTTGGCTTTCACAATTATCGGAATTTAAGAAGATGGAAATTTGGACGTAAAATATATTCCCACGTAAATTTCAATGTCGTATTTTATTGCTTTTGCAAAGGAATCGAAGAAATTAACATTTGGTACTACGAAACGCGAAATCGTGTTTCTTGACATTTAAATTATAGGAGCTACAAAAAGCAGCTGCAGCAAAAATTGCATTTTCCTAATATTATAATCTGTAGGGAAGGCCTACAGAGCTAAGCATTTATGTGAATGTCAATAAGTGCGATGACTTTCGTATTATTATGTAAAGTCTGAATTTAAATTAATGCGGAATGATAAAAAAAACCGAGAGTGAACTTCATTTGGGACTCTGTAGGGGGTCGGACATCGAGACAGTAGACGTCAGTTTAACGTTTTACCTGTAATTTTATCTGGATTTTTAAACTTCTTTTTATCTCTTTACGACTCATGTTTTAACACGTTTCTATAGTAGCATCCTATTTTCATCCTGTTAGCATCGGGTGATTTTTGATTATTTGAGAATGTCGAACTACTACGGGCTACAGTATACAATTGTATTTTAATCTAAATACGCCTACTTTGTCGAATAATTTCCTTTGGATTTTTCTCCCATGTCATGCCTATATCAACGCAATTCAGTGATATAAACTCTTGTGTAGAAATACAGAAAATACATTGTAATACATACTCATGTGGTAGACAAAATAACGTGAACACCAGTTAGTTTCGCATTGCTTTCACTAACGGTTGTGTCCTTCAATACAGCCACAATTAGTCTTGGAAAGGAGTTGTATATACAGGTTTTCAACATTTCCATAGCAGAATTTTATGCAATTTTAACAGAAGTATGAAAACAATAGTAAAAAATTCAGTGCTACCATATCTGACGTTCTTTCATTTCGACCTCCCTGAAAACAGATTTGGATAGATTATTTTTTTAAAAATTCTCTCAAATCTATTACTAGCTAAGATGAAATCATTTTTGTAACTACAGCTTATGTTGCCAACACATTTTAACTTTAAATCACTATTATTTTTACATCACCTGTAGGGTGTAATATTTTGATACAGGAAACTATTTTGTTGCAAATTTCAATCGGTCGAACAACGGACAATAACAACACATTTAATATATACCTCCACTTCTATTTAGAGTAGATTTATTTCAAAATAATAATGTCGAAAGCTAGTTAAAAGTGCTCGCTGGTCTATATTTATAATAAAATTTCTCATTTCTCTTCTTTTTTATACCATAATATTAAGCGCAGACAAAACCACACCTATAAGATTCGAGCAAAAAATTGCAGCCTTAGGATGTCACGAATAAATAAAAACTGCCTTAATAATTCCAACCACATCCCCCATATTTTAATATTTCTCCTTTTTTTTCGTAAAGAAACAAAATTCGTCTTTGTTTAAATCGTTTTCCTTAAAGGAAATCTTTTGTTTGAATCTCGTTGGACCTCCAAAAAAAAATGTGGATTGATGCAAAAATTATTCCACTTCTGGCCAAGGCATGACGTTGAAATACCTATATTTCATTTCGGACGCCTGAATTCGCGCGTTTGTTGACGGCAGAATAGGTACACTAAAACACCACAGGAATTTTGAGAAAATTTCCACTGGAATATTTATGAGGGAGCGGTGAAAATGGCTGCCACCGCATGTCCACACCGTTCATCAGATTGTAATTTAGATGTTCAGGACTGTCTTTTTCCTACATTTTAACTCCATAATTTAAAGACCATCAATACGTCTGCGATGGAAAAGTTAGCGTGGAATTTTATAGCGGCTATTTAGTATGACATGGACACATTTTTGCACATTCCAACACCTTTGGCGGTTAGCAGCCATGTCTATGGTGGAATATTTATCTAAAACAACAATAAAAAAGTTATTACATCTTATTAAAAGATTTTCCCAAGTTTTTGTAAACCTAGTGTTAAATTTAATATTTGATTAATAGAGAGTTTGAGCTAGCCAACGTTAACGAGAAACAGCCCTGGCGGTCAGGAATGTCAAGGACTATCCTATGCGAAGCATGGCATTCCGGGCCGCCAGCGCTGTTTCTCGTTATCGTTATCGTTAACGCTGGCTGGCTCAAACTCTCTATTAAAAGATTACTTTATAGTTGATCGCAACACCGATATTATGGTCCAACACCATATTATGATAGAAATACATACTATGGAGATGTAACTGAAGTTTGCATGACTGTCTGCTACTACCTACAGCGTTTCAGATAGCATGATCTATTAAGTAAATAGACACTTATCGCCACCCAACGATAAGCATACGTCTTTATACTGACATTAAATGGAACTTTCTGGAAGGGAGGAGCATTGATTTGAACTACCAAGGCGTTGTATGCTCTTGTAGACCTTTAGTCCTGTCACAGGTCTACAATAGAGCGTAGTGCGCATGCCGTTCAGTTAGTTCATTGGGTGTAGTTCAAATCAATGTTCCTCCCTTCCCGAAAGTTCCATTTAAGGCCAGTATAAAGACATATGCTTACTGTTAGGTGGCGAAAATTGTCTAATGTTATATAAATACGTTAACAAATATTCCACCTGTATGTATGCTGCACGTTATACGAAATATTTTCACCCAAATCGTGACGAGATAAAAGCGCTTAATACTCGATTTTTATTGCTTGTTTCGTTATTTTGTGACACTTTTGAAGGTTTCAAACCAGCATGAATGACCTTTCCGTTGCCTAATACGCATATAAGGAAGCTAAACTATAAACTTAAAGGTATTTTTTAACAAAACTTCATTATTTCCTTAAAGAGTTTGCAAATTTAGTTTATTTTGGCTATTTTTTTTATGGTATGCTGGTTAAGGTAGTAATTTAAATTTTGCAACCTATATGTAATCAGTCTTTGGAAAGGTGCAGCTTTTCACATAATTTGCGCCTTGTTTAGATTCCACCCATGACGTCACGGGTGTGTAATTACTTTAGGTTTGAAGGAAAATTTTGAAAAACTGAAATCACAGGCTATCATAGATCTTCTTTCAGACGATCCGATATTTCGTTGAGTTTTAATAACCCTTTCTCTTCAAGCATCCAGTTTTCCACGTTCGTATTAATCTTCCACTGGCTTAATTGTTTGTGTAAAGAATGCGTTGCTATAAATGACAGAGCGCATGCGTAGTAATGGGAAAAACTGACTAAAACGGATTTTTGCGAGTTTATTTTGGATAATAAATTGCTTTTCGTGATGTAAAATATGGCTTGCAAAAAACTATTCAAATTTAAAATACTCGGCCATTTTTTTTTGTTTGGTCCTTGTTTTTTATTCGATGAAATTGCGAACAAAAAACCACAGCGTTTGTTGCGTGACAACCGAGGATTGCCCATTTATCTTGTTTTACAAATATCCATTTGTTTTTCGAGCTTGTTGTGAGGAGAAATCTGCAATTATCTCTTTTTTACACTTATTCTTGAATGTCAATTTGAAGTAGAAAAAATTAATGGCCCATCGCCTCGCTTTCGGGTACAATTTGTCTACCAGTTAAAATGTCAGAAAATATTACAAATGGATAATACGTGCTAAACATAGTTGATAACATCACTTTCAGATTGATTACTACATATTTCGACCATTTAATTTATTTCGTCGACCGTTTTTTTCTCATGCAACGACGGGAGTGACGTCATTGTGGGCCGTTTCATTTTTCCAATTAAATAAGTTGTTGGAAATGTGATAATGTACTTACGGAACGGAAGACTTGTTGCTTTGACAGAGAAATTGGCTGACTTTCAATACAATGCGTGACATTGTAATAAAACTTCATTTTGATAAGTATTTGTAGTTACGGAATGGATTTCAACCGATCTGAAAACTAGTGAAGTTGAAATGAACAATTAACTAGTTGAAAATACAAGTAATGAAGCGAACACATGAGTACTTTTACATTTCACCCTTTTTGGATAGAATTTATGCCAAGTGATTTTCAGTTATAGGTTGAAATTAACTTCATGACTGCTGTTATTGTTTCTATTTGTTTTATAAAAATGATTTTCATTTTACACTTAACCAACTTTTTACATATAATAAAGGTTTATTATCGATCCCTGAATGCTAACATAAATTTAAATTAAACCATGTAATATACAGGAAAAAATTATTACCACCATTTTAGTAGCTCGCTCGTTTATAATCCTGTTCACGTAATTCCAAGGTATTTTAATGTACTTTCATGACAAACCACATTTTTTATAGCTGAAAAGGGAGTATTGAACAAAATGTCGATTTTTGTACAAAATATATATATACGAGCATACAACATTTCGTGCAAAATATGGTTTTGATGCCCTTGAAAACTATTATTATAAACACGCGATTGCACCCACCCTTTTTAAGAAAAACGCCCTTTTCTAAAAGAATTTCATAGATAAATCATTTTTTTCCATGAAACTACTTTCGTATGCTAAATAAGTCCAGTTGTTATTTAAAAGGCATACAATGGTTTTAGGCGATAGAAATTAAAATCACTGTGATTATTATAATTATAATCTAAAAGCTTTTCTTTTTCCTTTTTTGAACTAATTTGTAGTTCCTTCTATAAAATTCACCCGTGATATAAGAAATGACGTTTTTTGAAGGAAAGTTGGACAAGGTCATCGATATTCGAAAAGCTTGCAAATAAACTTACTCGGGTTGAGTTTTTATTTCAATGGGTTTCCTTGAATTTTGGGTTTGTGACAACAAAAATAACCACTTGTTCAAATTCGATGCCATTTTTTAGCCTACAATCACGTATATGGCCATGAAAATGCATATAACCCTGAGTGGCAATTGTTGATATTACATCAAAATAACAATGATCTTAATATCTTTCATCAGAAATGCAATGCATTTTGGTTAATTAAGGCGTATCACGACTTGAATCATGTATGAAGTGTCGTATCTTATAGTCACTTTCCTCGTGTTCTAATGGCTGCTTCATAAAGATGCTTCATATTACTATTTCTTAACATGAAGTTTACATTTTATTGTTTTACGGAATCCGCCAATAACAACTTCACATACCATTTATTTTCTTTAGCAATTTTATAATAATCTTATATATTCGGTTTACTGAATAAACCTTAAGGCGCAAAATGCACAGATGTGTGCCGGATACAACCTCATAGTTTCCTTCATTAAAAGATTAATATAAAAAAACTTTATAAAAAAATTTTAAAATAGCAATCAGTTAATTAGCACATTGAGAATTAGACAACTTGTTGTTACACATGTTAAGTAGGTGTTATCTTATAAATCATTCTCGCTCCTTCCACTTTTTAATTTTGGTCTACTTTTAATTATTTAAATAATTGGAACCTCTTTTTTTTTTTTTTTTTTTTTTCGTCCAGCCTATCGATTTACTAAGATTGCGGTTTTGCGATGTTATTAAATATTTTTAAAAACCGAACGGTTAAAAAACACGTCTATTTAAAGCATTAATTCAGGATGTGGAAATTATCGATTAAAAAACAAAACTGGTACTGAATATTTAGTATATTTAGGTTAAAATAAAGGTGAATGTTTACATGTTTTAATGTTTTTCTTCTAGGAACTTTGAAATTTGTTTATGTATGGATGGATGAATAATATTACGGATATAGCCAGCTTGCATTATGTGTAAGTATACTATAGGTACCCCAAACGAATGTATTTACTGTAGTGTATTATGTCGGTTATCCTTTGACCTTTAAGGCTCTATACCAGGGTATATGTACACCTGTACTTAAATGAAAGGATAATGTTATTAGTGCAACATATTATAAATATTATTAGTGAATTTGTTAAATGGGTAATGTTCCCTTAATGTTCCCTAAACTTGCAAATATACAATAATTTGTATAATAGCTCAACGTAATTGCGTTGGCGTAATTGCATATACATTTTAATAAATATAAAAAACGTTAGTTTGCATTAATTTAATATCTGTCACTTTCCAAAGTTAAATATCATTTAAAAAATATATTTTTCAATAAATTGAATGTATAGAAATAAACATGTTAATGACAGCTATGCAAAATACTAGTAAAAGGGCAGGGACTCTAATTAAGAGATAAAAGATAATTATCAAGGTCAAATTTGCATTTAAATTGCCGATTTCCATTTTCTACTTTTTCTTGCTTATAAAAATCACTTTTAATTAAAATGATAGTACATGCATACTAAGTAGCTCAAGGCACTAATACTAATTGTGTTTATAATGCAAAATCTGAAATTCTATCAATCTTGTCTTAATTTGATATTGCCTTCCCAAATAAGATTGGCGAATTTACAAACCACACGCATTGACTGCAAACTCCGAACTTCATGCCATTCTAGAAAACTACAGCTAACCATTGCATCCATATTACATGAAATTAAATGGTATACAGTACTTAAAATATCTTTATTTAATTACGTAACTTAGTTATTTAATTTTTTTAAAAATTTAACAAGTCAAGTTTCAATTTGCAATTTACAGTAAATGCTGAAAATATTTTTTCTTGTGGGAAAGGTATCATCTTAGATAGATATAATCGTCGAAGTGAAACATTTAGATAAAATTAACATCATAGAAGAGATTGCTTACATGTTTTCATCGAAATACTCTTATCTTCTGTTTCACCTGAAATCATTCTCATCACCATTTTTATGTTATTTTAATATAAATCTAAACATTTTGAGGAGAACCAATTTCAAGAAATTAATTTACTATTTACCATTGCGTGATAAAGTCTTGTTTTATTCCACCTACAGATAAATTTGCATTCATGAACTATGAAACAACCGTGGGAATCTGCTTCTTGTTGGTAACAATTCAGGAACTTAAGGAAATGTACAACATTTTACTAAGACTAAACAACCTTGGGGGATCTAAACCTATCGAAATAGGTGGCGCAATACTGATCTCGGTCGTTCTGGTCACAACAGCTAAAACTCAGGGTTACAAGCCCCATATGGCAATACCTCTCCATAAAGTGATGATGTAAGTTGTACAGATAAAATCATTTTTAAAAAAACATGATCCAATTCGTAACATTTTTGCATTAATTATGCGTTTTATAAATGTATCACCATCCGTTATAATTTTTATTTCAAGCGTTACATTTGGAAAACAGCAAACAAGGGAAGTGACATCTGAAATACAAAAGGTCAGTATATCGTTTTAGTCAACTGACGTGTGCCCCATTTACACTTCAGAGCATCAGTGTGTTCTGTAGTAAATATTATTGGTGACATATATGTAGATGCACTGACAATTGAATTTTAGAATATTCGATCACTCCAACATGCTAGCTGCGCTTTGAATAACATATGCTGATATATTGAACAGTATAATGGTTGATACAATGGTTGATGAACTTTCGTCATATATAAGTATTATGATTTCTATAAGTTAAAATGTTCCACCTATGCTTGACCGTTATGACGACAAGGTCCGTGTTTGATTTGTGATGGGTTTAAGGAAATAATGAACCGTTTTTTTTAAAACTAAAGCTGACCCAATTTTCGTTTAATTTAGTATCCTTTTTCGTGTAATTACTAGCTACATTATCTGGGTTTTTTTTGTGGTCAGATAACCCTTTTATCTTTCAACTAAATGCATACACAGTATATTGTAATGTACTCGTATCGTACGTGTATATGGCATTTATTGCACGTTTTAGGGTATATTGTCTACTTTTAAATGTTTATATACATATAGTATGTTCTCGGTTACATCTAGTCGCTATCAACCAACCCTTTTGTTTAAATAGATTTTATTGGCCTCATAAAATCATTATCTTGTAACGTTTATTTGAATAATTTATCATATTTGGATAAACATGTCCAGAATACTTGTACCATAGTTATCGCTTATCTTTCTGTTATAGAAATCTGTGAAAGTTTTACCTATTTCTATAACTTAAAAAATGTTTGTAAATATTATGAACATTCACAAATACGCGTGATTTGCCAACTATATCATTAAGCACACAACATCCAGTGAAAGTTTTAAAAGCAAGGCATGCGGTTATTTTGAGTTTACTTGGCGAGGGTTAATACCCTTTATCGAAAAAATAGAAACTTACTTTTTACCCTTTCAATATTTTTTTTTCTCCAAAAATTGCTGTCATAAGGTTATTCATAATAAAAAAATGAAAACTCCGTTTTCAGTAGGAAAGCACGTGGACTTAAATTGCAGATCAAACAACGTTTTTTTGAATATCGTTTTTGTTTTCCCAAGTTAACCCCTTTCAGACTTGGAAAGTGCACAGATAAGCTGAAAAATCAAAACTGACTGCTGTGTTTATTTTTGATTCGTCTATTTTGACCCAACTGGAATAGTTTATGATATATGAGGGATCTATAAACGAGCGTTCTGCGGTTGCTTTTTGTTTATAGTACTTCACAAAATAAATTTTAAAAAAATTACGCTCCACAAGCCAATTTTTGAAGAAGAATTAATTTTCAGTGCAAAGGCGGGTGTCAAAATGCTGTATTTTCATTTGCGTTTTTAACAATGACATTTGTTTAGAAAAGATTCTATCTACCCTAACATACCTTCCTTCAAAATGAAGATTGAAAAAAAAAATTTCAACAAAAACGTTAAGCTTTTAGTCGCTTCATTTTTCACCGTTACACTAATAAAGCTTATTTCTTAACTCAAATTCTTTTCGACTATTTTTGAAGTCATAATTGCAACATTTTAAACCGTTTAAAAGTCATGCCCTAAAAATCTTATACTCTTTTTTAAAGTTTTCAGTAATGTGTTTGTTAATGATTTCATAAGCTAAACATTTATTTAAAACTTTAAAACTTCATATCGGGTTTCTTGTTAGATTTGGATTCTACTGAAATTTTCGTTTTTTTCCATCTTAAATTTGAAACTGGGACGCTTGCAGGTGCTGTTAAATGTTATTTTCTGTCCACATTCTGGCAATTTTATAAATATTTCACTATACAGACTAAACTTTACATATCCATCACCATCGTGCTTTTGACAGGAAATACGATCTAAACGGAGTAAAATCAGCGATGAATAATTACCTCCAGCTTTGCATAATTGTATGTAAATAGTCTCGTGAATGAAAGTATTTGCTTATAGGTCGCTTCTAACTATTCTTTAGCCTAGAATTCGCTTAGATTTCGCTTAGAATTCGATTAACAACACTTAGACATTCACTACTTTGAATTCTTAAACTTCTTAAAAATATATATGAATGATGAATGATGTTTCTGTGCAGTGTGCGTATATAGAGAGATAGAGTTTATCTCAAGAATATAATCTTAAGTTTATATGGCCATTGTAAGCGTCATGTGAGAATACTAGGCTAAGATGCAACTAGTGCGACACAACTTCAATCTTTTGCACATTTTTTGATAAATGGTGTCAATTACATTGCAGCCTGAAAAAAATGGCTTGACTATGTTTAAAATGCAAGTTAAACATCCGAAAACAATATTTTTATGGGATAATTAGTCCTTGGATTGAAACTAAGTGACATCGTTATCACTTTGAAATATGAATCTCTTTTTTATTAGTTTTTGCCCATGTATTTTATATGCCAGAATATTTAACACCCCACAAAATACCAGTTCTGTGATTTGATTTTAATCTTGTTTTTTGTGTGCGGTTGCTTCGATTATCAATTTTTTAAAGATAATGTAAGATAATTTTACCTCGACCATGTAAAATAGAGTAATTTCGCACTCATGATAAGTGCGTAATAGTGAAGAATGCCACCTGAATGTTAATGCATTCCTTGTTAACTTGCTTTATCGACACCTAATTGTGCTTTTACACCTTGGATACGTCTAAAGATTATAGTACATGTACATGTAAAATCGTGTAAAAAATATAATGTATATGAGAAAATGAGGGATTTTATCTTAGAACTTTGCATATGAATAAAATGATAAATATAATGAAACAAGTTAGACAATTTAGATTCTGATAAGAAAAAACAAAATTATGCGGTTACTAAGTCCTTATATGGACACATTTTATAAAAATGTTTCAATAACGGCTAAATTATAGAAATTAGAGAGTTTGAGTCAACCAACGCTAACGAAACGATAACGATAACGAGAAACTGCGCTGGCGAGCCGGAATGGCATTGGAATGCCTTGGCATAGGGTCCTTGAAATTCTGGGGCCGCCAGCGCTGTTTCTCGTTATCGTTTCGTTATCGTTGGCTGGCTCCAACTCTCTATGGAGCCAGCCATCGCTTTAACGTTAACCTTAACGTCAGAGGCGGGAAGGGAAGAACTATGCATGCGCAGGAAGGGCTCCTCCCTTCCCGCCTCTAACGTTAAGGTTAACGTTAAGGTCTTGACTGGCTCAATTTCTCTATTAGCACTATATACAAACAGTTTGTAATTTTTTATTGACTGTTAGTGTCCATTTCTTCGTCAAAATGGATTACTTTTAAAGAGAACGTTGAACCATTTACCCATTTATAAAAACAAAACCATATTTAATTATTACTGTAAATGAAAAAAAAAAAAAATGGCAGAAAAAAATATTTTTTTCTCAACCCTTTGACTATCTATGACTTCTAATCAAGATTGCACGATATGTTGCGCTAGCCAATGTTCAAGTTTTGGAAGCCCGTTAATGTGGGTAAATGGAGTTTTGGAGTGCTTTTGCTGGAAGGTGAAGCACTCAAAACGTTGGTTCAAGCAATGATTCCGTTGCTTTGAATAATATGCCTCTGAGCCACAGGAGTTAAATTTCTTCTCTGATCAAGAGGGGAATGAGGTATTGAAGGCACACGACTACATGAACACGAATTCAGCAACTACTCATGCGAAACAAAGGGAAATCTAAAAAAAAAAATCGCTTATTTACAAGGTTTTGAAGACGCTGATTTCCAAAGTAATTCAAAAAAGCCTTTGGAAAAGAAAGTTAACTAGTTATTACTCCAGTTACCAGTTAACAAGTGAAATATGTTTGATCTATTTCGAATACATCGCATATATCTGAATACAGGTCACTACAGTGACAAACATTGATATTAATGCACTATTTGTTTAAATATTTTATTACTTTCAGCATTTTGCCCTTTGAAATTGAATACTAATTCACCATATAATTCAAGTGAGTGTTGACGATTTTTAAACCAATTGTTGTGAAATTTTATTACCTAGACATTTCAAGAAAGTTTAGAAAATAGACCAAATATTTAATTGTCCGTGTCCAGGAATTAATGTTTCAAATTTATGATTTTGTGTGGCTTTTGAGAAAAGCTGTTTATTTTTCTTTTTTTTTTTTTTTTTCCAAACGTGAAATTGGATAAGGTGACTGTAGAATATTTTCTCCTGAGTTTTATTAATGACCTCCCTAAAGAAGACAATGGCATTTTGTTTTAATATATTGCTGCATAGACATCCGACTCTTACGTGAGTATACGTATACAAAAGCAATTTGCATTTCTTATTATGGATTCAACCGCACTTTGCGCCTGGGGTGACCAAAAATATGTAACTTTTCATTTGAAGGAAGGCGATTGGAGCTGACAAAACACCCGTGTTCGGTGCATTTTTCAGGCTCTCCTCTTCTTTTTAAAAACAAAAAAAGTAACAAAAAAACAAGAAAAATTCTGGGCGTATAATATTAAAATTTATGGTCAAAAACCTCTGTCACTGAACCTAATGCCCACTACTCAGATTGAAAGTTTTTTACCTTCCTTCTTCTACTTCCATCAAAGTTCGAGTTAATATTAATTTTTTTTAAAGAAATTTATCAATGATTATAATGTCTTATATTAAATTAATATTACCTGCCATAAAGATATTTATCAGTCGTCTAGCAATTGCAATGAATTAACAGTGGCTCTAAAATTGAATCACCGTTATAAATAACTATAAAAAATCTTCAAACAGTATCAGATAAATAAAAAAAATACACTCTGTCGTCCATATTGAACATCGATAGTTTAATCACGTATTGGAGAACTTTAATTCTAGAGTTACGAAATCTGTATAAGGTCCATTGTTGCATAGCGATTTTGTTATACGCTTGAAATTATAATGAAAAACTCGAAATTGGTAATGCTAATTAATTACTTTTCGTTTGGGCCTACGCAACGCAAAATTAACCACAATGTATGTAGGTATACCTGTACATTTGTATATATATTTATAAAAATTCCACAGGTTGACAAGGTAGAATAATTGCATTTTTAGTTTTTGGCAATTATTATCTGTCCACTGAAAATGAAGTGCTTCCAATGGCAATTTGACAGCTGCTCATGATTTTTATTATATGAAAATTGAAAATGTTAAGCAGCCGTCAATCAAACTTTCTTTGTTTGTATTTCTCAAGGTGCATGAGTTGTAAGATACTATTAAGATAGAAAGTTTGTCCGAATTTGCCTTGAATTAAGCCATTTTCGACGCGTATACGAAAATTGGACCAGTGATAAAAAAAATTAATTAACGATATTTAGGGTGATTGGAATAATTATTTTAATACAGATTGAAACACGTTACATATACGTTTTATTTTTCAAAATGTGTGTGGAAAATAACTTAATGATCAACCTCCAACACTTTTCGACAAACTTTTAATTGGCTATGCTTTGAATGTAAATTAAAGATAATCTGTTAATCTTTTCTCAATAAGGATTGAAACCTTGTTTAACCGAGTATTAATATAATATTTCCCACTCACCTTTATGCCATTTCAGGATTCCTTATAAAATCAATTTGCGTTGTACAAAGCTTATCTAAGTTCATAACTGGTCACGGAATGGATTTCGTTCAAATCGGTTTTCAGCTAGGATGCAAATCCATTACGTGACCACATCTGATGTTTCCAAAACAATAATTTAATCGTAATTAATGGTACATATTATACAAGCCACATTTTCGTGTACATGCTCAGATTTAAGAAAACATCTCTTGGACATTTTCAAGCCAATTTTTTATTACAATTTTGAACACGTAAAATAAAGTAAAAGAAACTTAATCAAATTACCACTCCAGGGTTGTTTTAAAGCAAAACTACAAAACAAAATACACTGAATATGTGAATCAAGACTGGAACTATAAATTATGAGAGAAATATCAGTAGTATAGTAGAAGTCATTTCCAGGGCCGTTTTTGGACGTCATTTCCAGAGCCACTTGAAAACAACTTTTACAAAATAAATTAAAACTTTCAGAAAATAAAAATAAATTTCAAACTTTTATTACGGAGTAACAAGATTACAACTTCAAAAATAAAAACTTTCCCACAGACATAAAAATTTTTTCCCCCATCCAAAAAATGTTTCCCACACACACATAATTATTTATTTTTTCCTCCCATCCAAAAATTTTCCCACGCTTTTAACTTTTTTAATTAGAGGGGAAGCATTTTTTTGTATCTTGAGCAGTTGGATCTACCACAACTGTTCAACTATTCTACTGCTGTGGTTCTACTGTTGATTCTGTGTTCTACCGTGAGTTCTACTGTTTCTACTGTGGTCTACTGTGAGTTCTACTGTTTCTACTGTTCAACGTTCGTGAGTTCTACTGTTTCTACTGTGGTCTACTGTGAGTTCTACTGTTTCTACTGTGGTCTACTGTGAGTTCTACTGTTTCTACTGTGGTTCTACTGTTGATTCTACTATTGTTCGTGATAACAAAATGCAGAATAGCTCCGCTGCCTCCACCGTTGAGCGTAAGGCTAAACTCGCGCTAACAACGGTGAATCCAGAGATCCGTAGAAAACGGATAAAATCAACACA
>JAUJYV010000365.1:0-48191 GCA_033995625.1 Ophyiulus pilosus
GATGGAAAAGGAGCTTCGCTCCGAAGTAGCATCGTGAGCCATTTTTCTGACTAAAATTTGGGCTTTCACGCACTTTAAGAATAAAAATCACCAGAAACCATGCCAAAGTACTTATCCTTCATCCAGATACAAGTTCACGTTGCTATGTAGATGAGTAGCCCTCGAAATTCGTCCCACTTTGTAGCCTAAGAACACCGCACGTTCTTTTCCAAAAAAAATCACCGCACTGATTTTTCGGCACTAAAAGCTTTATAACTTTTGTTCTGCTGTATATAAATTTACGAAATTTATACCGAGTGTTCTTCTGTCATAGATGAACAGCTCTGCAAAGTTTGGAAGTCCTCCTCCAAACCGTTCGCCTTCAGCAAGCCGTAACGCGAAACACACTATAACTTTTAAACCGCTGGATGGATTTGCATAAAAAAATTAACGAGTGTTCTTCTAATGTAGATGAACGATTCTGCAAAGTTTGAAGATCCTACTTCAAACCGTACGTCTTCAGGAAGCCAAAGCGCGAACCACGCTCTGCTACCATTTTTGTTGGGAATTGACTTCAGTACAACAAAATATAGCTTCCAAAGACTTACAAAATTACGTCCATGTGGCTCTAATCCTTGGGTCCTTAGTTTCTTCTAATGATCTGCTGAAATCCAATTTCATCAGATGGTTGTATATTCCATCTGTTTCCCAAGATCATGGGAAAAGATGTAAGAATACACAGAAGAATTGATTTTTAAACTTTAGTTAAAAATTAAGGTTTTGTTTAACAATAGCTGACTTTATTGTTTTAAACAGGATAACATTGATGTTGCTCCCTGAGCAACATCCAAGGCAAGAGAGAGAGAACCCCAAACATTTCACTTTTGGTAAGGGCACATGTTTGCTGGCTCCTCCCATTTTAGGTCCATTGATTGGTCAATGGACCTTTACAGCAATAGGCACACCAGTGGCATCTGGTGGCGAAATGACGCTTATAACTTTATTACAAAGAAAAACATTTCAATAATAAACATAACAATTCATTTGATACATGCACAGGTTCCCCGAACCCTAATAAATGTTAAATAAATGTTTATTTAACATTGCATGCATTTCTGCCTTAAAGACTGCAGAAAGTCCTTAAAGGCAGGAGCGCCATAGCCAAACAAGCATGGTCATTTGGCACCAAAATTCAAATTTCCAGACAGGAATCGTTATTTGAATTTGTGATAAACCATTACGGTTTGGACATTCGGGATGGGAGCACATACACCATTGTTGGGTGCTGTGGACTCCCACCATTGCTATAACATACAAATAACCCAACAGAAAATGTGGGAAAAGCGTTGACAGATAAGAAAATCACAATACACCTCAGTCAACAAAAAATTCTTCTACGAAAAAGTCTTTGTTGTTTTACGTAATTTTTTTGGTCTCTAGGGGTGTGAAATGCTTCAGATTTCCAATGTAAAAACATTAGGGTTTGGCAGTAAATTACAGGGAATTTATTCTAAAAATAAAAAGTGGGTCATTATAGATTAGCAACAGGTATGTTAATGAATTTGAAAAAAAATTGTTAACAGTTCTGCATGCACTTTGTTTTAAGTACAAAAATGAAGAATGGAGATTTAAGATTAAAAATGTTGGGTTCTTCTAATTGCTAACATGATTGTGATATCAAAATAGATGTGTGGTGATTATTTATCATTTGTTGGCAATGTCTTATTTTTTTCATATTTATTTTTTATAAGAGCCAATCATTATAATTAATAATCGATCTGATAAGAAAGAAATGTTTTGTAAACATTTACGAATCGATAGCTGGAAGCTCGTTGAAAATGTTGCTTGAGCTTTAATTAGCTCTCAAGTCGGCTCAACAAAAGTCTGATTGGAACACTTTTATTATGCTGTTCAATAGATGTGTTCGACTTATAAAAAAGTGCTAACATGCAGTACATCTACAGTAAACTAAGTACTTGTAAGTTGAATTTAAAAGTCAAGCACATACAGATGAAAACGCTTATTACAGAGTGTGATAAGCACTGGCAATCAAATGACATTGCTGCATTTTTACCATTTTTGTTACATACTGTATGTGAGATTACTGATAGATATACAGTACGGTAGTCTAGAAGTGCACATATTTGGAAAATTGCCACCTGGCCAAGAAACCGTCAGGTGGAATGTGAATCGATTTCGTTTCCTTAAGCATCACTGATTTATATGAACAACTGGAGGAAACGTTTTCTAGAGAAATTCAATATCAGCTATATATCATGTTCTATCGACATCTTCATTAGGACATACCTTAAGTCCAGATAGTATTTCTCTAGCTGTCTAGTCAGCACATCTAAAACCGAAAAGCTAAAGTTATTTTTTTTGTATATCAAAAAGAACTCCATGCAGCTGTAAAATCCATGGACATATGGCGTCAAGGTTGCTTGGCAAAAATTCAGAGTGAAAAAATACACTGATGTCTACAATAATTTACGTTCACTTTTTGCCTTGTAGCATTTTGGCCCTTGACATGCACGTGACAACTCAATTATGTTTTTCAGTTCAACCATTCTTTTTTTTTTTTTCAAATCAAATAAAGCATTTACCCAGCTTGAATAAGGTTATCTAAATTGAACACATTCCAATGAGGGTAAAGGACTACATGTACTCGTATATTGTGAATGCATTTTGAAACTTAGTTGAAATTTTGACATGGCTTGGCTTCAAAAGATGACAATGTATTATGTCGTGAGCAAAAGAAATGTTATTTCGTAATTCAACCTCCCAGCATGAAAATGCATATGGAAAGTTGATAAAAATGACATTCCCAAAGTAGATGTTGCTTAGAGATAGCACAAATACAGTGTTTTACTGCTTAATATGAAAATTTATAATACAACGATAATAATGAAATTATCAAAATATGATTGGAATTCTCTTATTAACTTTTGAGGCATTTTGGTTAATTGGCAGCTACTAATAGCTGACTTTCAAAATATGCTCGTATAGTTGATACTGTATGCATATATACGTACATGTAGTCAACATATAAGAATTAACATTAATGCTTACTAATAGATAGCCTTTTAATATATTATTGATTATGTTGTATAATTAAAAATACTACATGATACATTCAGATCAAACTCATCACGAATTTCTGTTTATTTTTGACATTTTTTTTTTAAAGATGTAAGATATCAAATATTTTTGTAGCTTCGTTATAGTCTGATAGCTTTTTCTACGAAAATAGAATTTAATCTCTTTATAAGACCATTGCATGTTCTACAAACGTATACATATTATTAAAGCCATATACAGAATTATACTTATTTCCATTTTCTTCGAATTCTCTAGTAACCGAATGTAATTATAAATGACTTACCCTTATGCTGCATTACATGTCTATGCTATTTTTTGTTCTTAAAAGATTGTTCAGGGAAGTAAACGAGAGCATTTTAATATATGTTTGATCATGCTGAACGTTATTATATAATCAGTAAATAACAAAGTTTTACGGTTTTAAATGTTAGCTATATTTGAAACATACTAAAGTAACGATGGAAATTTGATGGATTTATAAATGGCAATATCACTTTAGATTTTAAATGATATTGAAATTCAAAAAGAAGAAAATTGTAAAGATTATTATACATGCTGTATTTAGCCTAATCTCTACTTTATTTTAATATTTACACGATTTCAAAAGATTTCAACTTTTTAATACCTGTTTAAAATTTTTCACGAATAAGATGAACATATAATTAAATTTATAAAAATATGATTATACTATGATTATAGGCTCACACACCATTTTGACAACACAAACCTTAGTTTTCCCTTATAATAGCTGAGGGGGAGGGAGGGAAAGTCCATTTTTCAAGTAATTTCGGGGACGTCCTTTTTGAATGGTCCTTATCCTCTAAAGAAACGTTCTGAACGAGATGTAACGTCGTCTAGAATATGCTGTTTCGGACAAGTAATCAGTTTCCTCTCATTTTTTTCACCCTAATGTCTTCATTTTTTATTCTGAAAAAACATTCAGTATAGATTTTTAGAAACATTGTGGAAAGCGGATGATGTATTTTACAAATGCCATACCCGCAGCAATTTGTACAAACAGTGAGCCTAAAAAAACCCTTATTCTTCAGATGGAATGAATTGGATTGAATATGTTTCAAACATGACCTGTGGCGAACGATAGTGTTACATACTGTGTACGTTCATCCATCCTAATGGGTTTCTGTGGTTCAGCATCCCTTTGTGTGTTTTGAGAGAATATCATTGGGAGAACCATTTATTCATTCTGGTATTTCTATTGTTGGGCCGCAACATTAGGACACCTATATCTCGCTTCATTTCATCCAAATTTTAAGTGTGCATTGCTTGAACCGTTCGCGAAGGTGAAATTGATGGCACGTATTGACCGTGGAGAACAGATACAAGGCTACAGATTTAGGTCACTCGAACTTGGCTGAAAATAGCTGGTGCAGATTTCCACCAGGTAGACTTTTGCGCATTTATTTTGCTCAGCATGGGGGCAGTTAGTCGATAATGGACGCTCTCACCTCCCCCTCACGACACATAAGGACACACATCGATTCTAATTCTATGAGGATTTGCAAATGACGTGTTACACATATGGACACTTGCCCCTTGCAGCGCTTCTAACAGCTGTTTGTGTTCCATCCATTTTGAAAATTGAAAGCTACACCAGGCTACTAAAGGCTCGCTGTTTATTCTCAAATGTACCATTTACGAGGATTTCAAATTCAAAAACAGATTCATACTGAGAGTAAGCAATCCCTGGGCGCCTTGCAGTACTGCAAAATTGCGTGGATCTCTTTATTTCACTTCAGAGTTTTGATCGAGTCTGACAACGTGTATGTATTGTTATTGAACACGTTCAAAAGCTTGGTAAGCAGTTTGATCAACTCGTATCAACCACTTTCGATTGAAATGGTTCATCCTGAAAGTAGGCAATCACTTAGCACGTAGGAGTATTGCAAGATTGTGTGCATCATTTTATTTCGCATCAGGAACTTTATCGAGCCTTGCAATATAAAAGAATTGTGTTTGGATATGTACTGTAGACAAACATGAAAATTCTGTACAAAGTCATCACAGAAAGTTTGATCAAGTTATAACAACAATATTCGATGATTTCAAATTTAAATTTTGGTTCATCCTGAAAGTGGGCAATCCCTGAGCACCTTGGAGTATTGCAGAATTGCATTGCGTGTATCTCTTTATTTCAATGCATAAACTTTATCGAGTTTGACAATGTAAACTAATTATTTTTGGCCATGTACTGTAGACAAACATGATAATACTGTACAAAGTCATCACAGAAAGTTTGATCAAGTTATAACAACAATATTCGATGATTTCAAATTTAAATCTTGGTTCATCCTGAAAGTAGGCAATCCCTGAGCACCTTGGAGTATTGCAGAATTGCGAGTATATCTTTATTTCACTGCATAAACTTTATCGAGTCTGAACTTGTGTAAACTAATTATTTTTGGCCATATACTTTTATGCAAAAAAAAATGATATTACTGTTCAAAATCATAATAAGAAGTAAATAAAATCATAACAACTATATTCGAAGATTTCAAATTTAAATATTGGTTCACCACGCAAGTAGCTAATCCCTGAGCACTTTGCAGTATTGCAGGTTTGCATCCATATCTTTATTTCACTCCAGAAGTTGCATCGAGTCTGGCAACGTGTAGAAATCGTTATGGAAGACGTACAGTATGTAAATAATACTAAAAGGCATGCTAAGAGGTTTGATCAATTCGTATCTCACTTGATATGTACCATTTTCCAGAATTACAAATTCAAAAACAGATTCACCCTGAAAGTAGGCAATCACTGATGGCTTTGGAGTACTGCAAGTTTGCATGTATACTTTTACATTTCACTCCAGAAGTTTCATCGAGTCTGGAAACGTGTAGAAATCGTTATAGAACACGTACAGTATGTAAATAATGCTAAAAGGCATGAAAAGAGGTTCGAAGAATTCGTATCTCACTCATATGTATACCATTTTCCAGAATTACAAATTCAAAAACAGATTCACCCTGAAAGTAGGCAATCACTGATGGCTTTGGAGTACTGCAAGTTTGCATGTATTCTTTCACATTTCACTAGTGAAACTTCATCGACTCTGGCAACGTGCAGCACTGTTATTGAGTGCATACTTTTAAAAATAATGTAATACTGTTCAAAATCATCATAAGCAATTTGATAAACTCGTATCTTCCATTTTAGAGGATTTTAAATTCAGCAGCAGGTTCATCCTTAAAGTAGGCAATCACTGAGTACTTTGAAGTGTACTTTCAAAACCTTCACAACTCATGGAACGTGAAAGAAATTAATTTTGAAATATAATGTATAAAGATCATGATAAATAGTTTGATAAATTCTTTAATGATGCTGATAAATATTATTCTTTCATATCTTAGGAAATTTTACTTACTATAAGTCTTAATGATATCTCCCATTGATTGCGCTGAATTTGGAATACGACAAAGCTGTTAAATGCAGTTCATTCTATAATTAGCTTCTTTAGATATTTATGGTAAATCCCAAGGACTTTACTTATCATTTTTCTACTTCTTTGCACGGCTCTTGCAAGAGTTATCAAATTACAAGGATATAAAATTCACCGCATGCTTGGTAGTTAAGAGATGATTACAGGCCAGTATACCGTATACGGTGATATTTTACGACCAATATGCGATTATAGCACGGACCAATTTTATGGATAATTTACAACCTTATAAATTTAGTGTCTTATAGATACTAGTTCGCGTTTTTATTTTTGCGTGAATTTTTATGCTAGATTATACAGTGTGTTAAGTAATTCCTTGTTGAAACATCTCCTTTATGAGTAATAAAATAATGTTGATGCTCTGGCAGGGAACATGTCTAAATGTGCTTAAGACTAGTATATATAAACGATGGAGGATTCCTATTGTATACACGTTTTATCAAAGCAGAAATATGTTTATAATTTGTATATTTCATATTATGAACATGGCAATAGATTTTCTGGCTATTGTAATTTTATGAATGTTTTAACACGCTTTTGATAACAAAGTTCAATCTCAAAATTGTTTAGTGAAAACTAATAAGTGATTGAAATTTTTGGATATTTAACCAAAACTAAGCATGCTTATTTAATTCTTAAAAAAAATCGTGCTTTTTGCGAGGTCTTCTGCGCCTCAGAGATTCATCAAAAATTCAATGAAATTTCAATACGTTCTAACGCAAAATCCAGCAGAAAATATTAGTTTCAAATTGAAAATTAAATTAACCGACGCATATTTCGGAAAATATAAGAGACAACTTTCGTTCACTTTTCGATGTTTTTCATGTCATCAAATTCATTGCAATTTCAAGCAAACTTTGATGGATTTAGATGCAAATTTAATGTAGGCTTCTAATTTTTCAGTAATACTATTAGATTGGTACATAATTCCATATAGGAATGAGTTTAATAATTCCATATACGAATTAGATTAATAATTCGTTATCTAATGCATGATCATACAAAATTAATTCAATTGGTGGCAATTGAAGCAATCTCTTCCAAGCTTTCTGTGATTTTTGCAATCATCTAAATTTGGTAACTGAAGATCATTAGTTTGATATAGCAAGCATGAAAGTTTGAAAATGCATTTGTTAGGGTTGTCAAAATTTGGCACCACTAAATGGCTTGAAAATAGAGTTAAAAGCATAACTTTAAGGACATTGCTCTATTAAGAGCAACGATTTAGAAAAATCTCACATAAACAGCTATTTAAAAATTGTTTGTATCAAATATATTCCCGTTAATGCCATTAAATCTTTCCATTATGTATTTGAAAACTTATTCTGTTGCTATGTACTGTGAAGTGTTTTTCTATGTTTCTGTTTTCTTGAACTCATAGCAAAGCTTTAAAGGGCAGAAAAGTAAACTTTCAAATTTTCAGCAAACCAATTTCATTTTTTACATTTTTTGAAATAATTCACTATTTATATACATTTGCAACTTCATGGAAAACACATCCATTTTTTTCAATAAATGCTCTTTCCGTTGTTTATGTCAGGGAAGTGCAGTAAATGTTTTATTGAATTTTCTGACTACGAAAAAGTATATAACATAATTTTTTTTTTTTCATAACTGAAAATAACCAAGTAAAAATGGAACGATATCGATTATCCAGGAAGAACGAAATAAATGCATTAAGGCAAAATTGAAAACAGAAAAATTGTTTGAATTTGTAGAGATTTGGTGGAGGAAATTGGATTTCTGGGTTTCTTATTTATTGATTTTTAGTTATTTGAAAGATAATCATAACATTTCAGAATTTTTTATATTAGTATTGACTATAGTATATGTACACATATATATATACTTATATATAGTTATTCAAACAATGCAGATATGGAGACTATTGCCCCCAAGGGCCTATGACGCATTCGTTACCCCATTCTACCTAACAAATCAAACAGCATGCTTGAAGATTGAAACTAAATATTTGAACTTCTACAGCATAAACAATTAACGTATCATTAAAGATATAAATAATGAGCACCATTTTATATATACAGTACAGGTGGAATAAATACAATATATATAGCACATACAGTATATTGAAAATTCCAAAACATGGACGCACATCATCATTATCGTCACCAATAACAAAATTGTGTCCATATATCTCCATAATTGTCCAATTTTTGTTATTGATGTCATATATGTGCACTTTATATTACTGATTTTAAAATGATTTAAGCCTGATAGTGGATTTATAGGCCTCTGAACATATAGGTAAACAGGCTTTCTAAAATTCAAAAATTCTTAACTATTTGCTTTAATTACACGCCCAAATTCGAACTATTTCTGCAGCTTGGCTATCATCTTTATTAAACAGAAATATTGTTATATGTTGCCTTGTTTTCTGCTGTCTGTTTGGGGATACTATAATGTCAGCGAATGGATCATCAAAGACTCCAGGCCTGCACAGACTGTTCTACTAGAATTATTTCTTGCAGAAAAAACTTAAATTTCATCGTCTACAGGCAAAGGTTCAGAATGTTATCTCTTTGGCAATGGCAAACATATTTAAATGTAACATGATTTCATTTATTTTGCAAATCCAACATAGACTCGTGCCTTGCAACATGGCAGTACTAAATCCAAGATTTTCCGACATAATGCTAATTGAATGGACGTTCAACTTTTCATCTAAATGTTGGGTGAATGAACGACCCTAGTTTCAGCCGTCTAGTCTCTTAGCGTAAAAGCGTTTGTTACACCCAATCAAATATAACTTAAGCTTCAACAAGAGCAAGCATGAATTACACGGTTTTTATATATTTAGAGGGTGAAAAAACATTTCTTGTTACTACTGAAGTAAAATACTTCATAAAATGGCATGTAAGTGAATTTAGGCATTACAATTACTCGTAGTTGTATATTCTGTGTAATTTCTATAATTTGTGTACCAAACGTAGAAATTGTATTTTTAGAGATCCTATAATGCAAATATTATTTCTTTCCAATTTTACAATGTCCATTAACAAAATAATCTTGTTAAAATATATTTACAAAAATTTTAGACTAAATAAAAAACAAGCCCGATGAGTTGTATAGACAAGTTTTATAAATAATTATAAAATACAACTTCAAAGCCTTTTGGGAGCTTCCCTTATTATGGTCAATTATTGACTAAATATGGTCCATACATGGCTGACTTTAATAGGCCGGTACCTACTTAGTCATCTAATATTGTATTACTAAATATAATATATTACCTTATAGTGTTATATAATTATATATGCTAATGATAACATCTTAATTGTTGATAAAACTGTTAAAATAATGTAATTAATGTCAAGCCTCTTCTGCCATCTCTATTCATATGATTTTGTAATTATACACCAAAAAGCTAATTATGTGAAACAAATTTGTTAACAGTAGATTTTTATGCCAGTTATATTATACAATAGAACGTCTATTTTAATAATCGCATTAGCTGAATCTCCATTCCGCTTTCCTAATTATTTGTTGTATTTTTACGAAAAGTAATCTAAGGTGTCGGTGAAACAATTTGTTCATTAATAAGCCTGTTAGATCTAATGCAGCATTACTAAACCTCTCACATGCATTATTAAATACAAATGTACATACTACATGTACAACAAATTTTCTTTAACAGGTGTTTTATAGTTGTCAGTTAATGAGTGGGTTTCTCTTAGTGAATTTTCTGTAGTTCTCTGGTAAATCGATCCACATTTGTCTGCTTGTCTATTTTGCACAACAGTGTTCACAATATATGAACTGGTTTTTATTATCTCCCATTTTTCTATTTCCACCATTTTTCCATTGAAGGCTTTTAAGACATGCTTTCTATTCTTTTATTGCAATCATAAAGCGTAACTGCAAATATGTGCCCATGTCATTTAATGAAAAATTGAAGGAGCTTTTTCTTTCACGATTTGAGTGTTGTCGTCTAAATTAAAATGAAAATCGACCAGCTGCCTAGAAATGTTTTTATATTGCTTTTTTTTCCAATTTTGGTCTTAATAGGAAAAATTACAACTCCAATCACGTATGAACTATTCATATTTTCATTAATGCTTGTTTACTTTTGAACACATGTGGTTTTCCTAGAAAAAAAGATTTGAAAGGTGGCACCACATAGACTATCCAATATCTATATCTTTCATATTTTTGATGACGTAGTAATTCCTAGTCAAAATACAAACAAGTTGTGCTTTTGACATATTGCTATTTCAACATAACATTATAACAGTCTGCAATATTCTGGTATATTGCATGTAGTGAATATTAATTAATTTAATTCATTAGTTAAATAAATACTTTATAATGATCTTTGATAAACGTATTTCACTATTAAGGGTTTAACACAGAAATTCATTATTGATTTAGTCATTTTTAAATTTAACTCCTGAAAATATACCGAGCTATTGTTATGTTCCCTTTAAAGTCGATCGGATGGAATTCACCATCACCTTTATAATAAACTTCAGTCCAAACGCTATAACCGCATTGCTGTTCATACTCAGATTCATAAAATACCAATGTACTATGATCTTGGAGATTTGCCAAGTATTTGGCAGCGACGCCATGCCAGTATGTTTCGTAGCAAACATCCGCTCATATTGCATCCACATGTACTTCATGAGCGGAATTTTATTACTGTTCATTGTATAAATCAATTGCTCATTTTCCCCTTGCATACCTTCTTCATTTTCTTAACTTGTTGCAATTGTCATGTCATTGCAATTATCCGCCATTCTATTTTGTGTTTATATAAAAATACAGAACATTCCAAAATTAAGGCCTATTGATAATGGGGTACATGACATATAAAATTGAGAACCATATAGGTTTGAAGACACTATTCTGCGTACTGTATAGTCTTACTTAAAACGGGTAGTAAATAAGTAGTGGTTAATCCGGGTGGAAAAGCTATATATGTACATGTCTGGAACATATTTAGAACCTTGATATTCCATACGTGATATTTCCTAACCATATACATATGGACCATTGTATATGTTAAATATTATAGTACAATAAAACTACGATGGTCTATGTATAGTCAAATGTGGAAAAGTGTGGAAGAGCCACACTCAAGGGGCCAAAGAGCCGCATGTGGCTCGCGAGCTGCGGTTTGCCGACCGCTAAATTAAGGTATATTGCACATGTATACTGCAATAGACAGTTTTATCATGCCAACGTCTTTATACTTACCTTCACTTTAATGACGGGAAGGGAGGAGCCGCACATTGAACTACCCAATGAACTAGCTGAACGTAATGGGTACGCATGCGTGGTTCTTCCCTTCCCGCCATTAAAGTTAAAAGACGTTGGCATGATAAAACTGTCCAATATAATAGCCATACCTTTGTATCCATGTATACCTAGGCAGCAATATTCTTGTATATGGCTATAACATGGTCATGCAGAGACATATGATCATAGTGACTTATATGTCCTGATGTGTCCAATTTCTGGTCTAGTCGTATATAGAAAAGTCATAACAGACACAATGGGGAAATAATATAAACATACTTCAGTTACCTCAGGTATGTAATTACAAAATAATTTAGAATGAAACTATCACGAATTGTTAATGAACAGCTTTGGAATTTAACTATTGCTGAAATATGGTTTATGGTTTTAGTGTAATGTTCCATGTATATGCCTGTCAATGAATAGTAAACTGCATTATGTATTCAGTCATTGATACTATGCATTATTCTTTGCAGGCCCTGTGTTCGTCCTTCTACTCTTGTTGGTAAGCCTAAACAGCTGTGTCAACCCCTGGCTGTATTTGATATTCAATGAAAATTTGACCAAGACGCTGAAAGATCTGTTCTGCTGTCGTCTGGGCAAAAGTAAACATCGTGGATTTGCTGCTGTTACCATGAGTCGCAGCTCAGTATCAGAAACCCGGACTTGCACAGCCGTGTCTTCACCTTATCGAACCCAGATCAACGGTTGTGACAAGTACAACGATAAAGTGAAACAGACCAATGGGATGACCTGCGACCACAAAACTTGTACAGCAGTCCCGGTCACAGAAATTGGTCTCTCAGATACCAATAACGACAGCTGGAAAGATGAGGTCATGACAGTGATAACGCAAACCAACGGTACAGACAATGCAAAAAGTATCATGGTCAGTTCAAACGACACTGACTGTGATCAAACTCAGCAGGAATCCAAATTGATTGGTGGCTCATCCATGGGCATGAAGAAGAAAATTAAAAATGCCATCGCTGCTACGAAATATCCGAAAAAATCAAACTGGAACAAAGTTCAGAAACACTATTGTGGTGGTTGCAAAGATAACTGCAATTGCGACGACGTTTAGTGCTGGACATTACTCGACCAGGAATGTTATCTGGGTTGTTTGTAGTAATGACTACAACGAACATCTTGAGGTTTCAACTTCTGTGTTTTAATTAAATGAAAGTAAAGTATAGCGTGGTGCTTTTTTAATAAAATGTTGACATACTCTTGGCAAGTGCTCGTATATGGACATAGCAGAAATGTAATACTTTAAGAAGATATAAAGCCAAGGGATTATTATGTATTCGCATTTACATGTGTGGGCAAAAACGTCTATATGGTTCCAATTTCTAATATGTCCACATGCGTCATTTTCCATATCAACCCGTATAATGTATGTGCCATGTATAATTTGTCCATTAGTGGTGGGAATTGCAACAACAACAAAAATGAAGTCGCTTTTATTTTCAGCAGTGAAACAGTCAACATTTTAAACTGAACTTCGGATATTTCCACGTTTTGTATTTATAATTGTCTCTAAAAGCTAGGTTAAGTTGAAAATATAATTTTTCAGAAAATCAGGATACTTTGGCATTTAGGTGGTCATTTAGACTTAATCACTGTTATGAGCATATATTAGAGTTTGTGCCATCCAACATAAAAATAGCGATAGATGCTTCGTTAGAAGCAATTTAACACGCAATTTTTACAACAGAGCTCCACAAGATGTCACGTGATAAATAACCTGAAAGGGCATAATTTACGAGGAGCGCCGTTAGATTTAACCCGCTTAAATAAAATCTAACTTTGGCGGGCTTATTTGCAGCCGCCATGTTGTTTCTTACATCCTGAAACTCAGCCGTTCACGTTGTCGTTCCCCTTTACTCATAATCCCATTAACGTGATGGTCGTGCATGCACATTCCTAAAAAACCACTGCTGCCAATGACGTTATCGTTAACGGTGGCTGGCGCAAACTCTCTATTATCTGTTATAAAACCCCAGCTACGCTGAAAGCTAGAAAATTTCTAGTTACACTTAATATCCGTTATTTGTGAACTTCTTCTTTCTACTGTTCATAACTAAAAATATTTTAAGAATTTCATTTGATTTGCTCGGTTGATACATAATCGAATGAATGCATCCTACAGAAATTCACTAAACAGGAACTGAATAAGTTCCGTGTGCTTGGTATAAAACTCAATAAGATAAGACAGCATTTTATTCAACCACTAAATCAAATTTAGGTTGCCTGTAAATGTCTCATATATGGTACGTTGCCTGGAGTATTTTTTACCCTATAACTCACTCCTATGGTTATTAAGGTAGATCTAAGTGAACTGTACATTGGAACACTACTACTCCTAAGATAGTTGTCTTGTCAAATATGTATATTATGCTGCAGGGAACTTTCACTCACAGATATGAACAGGAGAGTTAAAAATGTAGATTAATTTACAACGTGATAAGAAAATGGATTTTCGAATAACATACATAGATACTTAATACGTGTACAGTATTCACGCATTACTAATGTCATTATTCCCTGGTTTTTGTTTTGAATTCAAAATCCGTATTTTATAAGATTTAATATTTGCCAAAATGTACTCGTGTATGACAAAATAATCCATACTAAAGATGATGAACAAATATTTAGAAGTCAAATGACGGTAGGATCGTGCATTTTTATATTTTACATCTGGATTCTCCTTTTATTTTATATTAAATATTTGTTCATCATCTTCAATATGGATTATTTTGTCAAAACCCGGGTGGAAAAAAACCCTAATATGGGGCATGTATGGACATATATGGCTAATTCCAAATATGGCTAGATCAGGAACTAGAAACGTCTGGACAATATATGGCCAGATATGACCATCCACTCCCATATGTATATCTCCATGTATGGCCATACTTGCCCATATATGTCCATGTATGGTTCATCAGTTGCTAATCAGTTGCAATATTTCGCTTATACATGGCTTAGTATTGCTAATAGATGAATAATCAGTTGGTAATTAAAGAACAGATCGGCCATCATTTGTCAAATATGACGATATATGGCCCATTAAAGGCCAAATATGGACTATGAAGGGTCAAGTATGGGCCATATATGGCTATGTATGGCTCTTCAATATCCAAATATGGCCCATACATGGCTATATGTGAGCTATTTGGCGATATATGACCCATCAAGGGTTAAACATGGTCCATTCATTTCTATATGTCCCACACATGTCCATATCTTCTTCACCCGGAAAAGAAATCAGGAACAACTCAATTTTTGCTTATTTTGTGCAACCATTTTTTAATACTGGCCAAGTATATTATCTATATTTCAGAGTTCCATAACCTTAATAATAAAGAAAAATGCCAAACCACACCACATTTTAAATGGATTAGATAAATTTATTTTGCCATGTAGCTATTTTTATTAGACTCTAAAATTCCATAAGCATGTTGTCCATAATATGTTATTTCTAAACATAAACTACTGCAACTACATACTGTAAATATTTATCTCTCAGTTCCCCCAAAAACATTTCTAAGAAATATAAAATATTTATAACATAGAGAACTAACATTAAAGCTATATCATAAATATGGTTTTCTTATTTCAAAAATGGGGAAAAGTGGTACATTTTTGAAAATACAACTTTTACATTGGTTAGATACTAAAATAATGAATTTTTTATTTATACAATGCAGTTTATTAGAGTTAAAATTGCTCTACTGCAAATACGAATGTATCTGTCCAAAACCATGTTTCAATGTTTTAAATAAATTGGTGGCTAGATTTAAGATTTATGTGAAATAAAACTTTTGCGAAGTTTGTAAACCATATATGTTCCTTGACGAATATCCTGGGGTTAGAATTTCATTTGAGTAAATTGTACATAAATTTTGTAAATTTAAATTTGTTAGAGCTGTGTTATTTAAATATATAGTTTAATTTTGATAGTTGCGGAAATCCAAGTATACAGCTCAAGTATACAGCTTAATGTATCTTATTTTCATTCCTATTTATATTTTGAATATTTCCATGATGCCTTTATATATATACATGTAGTTGTATCTTGCATTCTTGTGGGGTAGGGGTTGGAGTTAATATACCATTGGTAATAGGTTGCATGCCTTTATTTAGGTACAGTATATTCCTTCCTTCCTTTCTCTAATATTTCGGAGATTCGGATTTGGTTTTTCCCCCTTCCCGTGCTTTCAAAGTCAATATTGTTCTATTTAAATTAAACGTGAATAATGGCTGAATTTGTTGAACGTTAACCCATGTTCAAGGTACAAGGGCAAAATAAAACGTATACATATTCACGCACCATAAATCTCCCATAAATTATCCATTTTATGATTCTGTTAGAAATGGTGTGCAAAATAATGGAGAAACAGTGTTACTATAACCATATGAAATTGGGCTTTGGGTGTGGTACCTAATAGACTGTTTACACTTACAATGTACTTATTGTAGTGTAGTGGATGAACTAACAAAACTAGAGGTAACAGTGCCATCTGGTACATCATCACAAGTAGTTATTTTTGTAACAAATTTTTATTCATAGATGTCAAATAATAATAGAAACCACCTAAATGCCATTTATTTCCTAATCAATTTAGGTATGAAACTATCCTATAATGAGGTAAAAGTACATGTTATGTCCTGGGTGGAAAAATCATAACTGGACCATGTATGGAAATTTATGACTAGACCTGAATTCTGGACATATACTTGTATGGCCATTAATGTGCTGCATAACCATGTATAGACCATACAATGTATACATGGATATTTTTATTGTAAACATATATGCCCATACATAGCCTGTATGGCCACAAATGCATATATGAACATATGGCTAATACCCCACAGTACAGACGAACCCGCTTAGTTGCACAAACCGGATAAATGTACATATTTTGCAAACACCATGTGCAACTTTTGTATGGAATTGTGACCGGAAATGGCACATTTTCGGCTTGCCATGTTTCTGTGCAATTAAGCGGGTTTGACTGGCTGATCTTGATCGATGGATGATACATACCATATATGGTGGAACTTTACTATACATGTATGTTGACTATTGCAGTTGTATGTGGCACTTATACTGTATTTCCAATATAGCTTATCGATGGATAACTAAGAAATGTATATCTAGCTCATGAAATGCCAAATATGTTCACATATGGATATATATATATATATATATATATATATATGGCCCATATATGGACATATATAGCTTTTCCACCCGGGGTTACTTTATAATTTTTACAGTGGTGAATGTATTTCCAGTTGTAAACTACAAACGCCATTGGTGGAATAAAATGCGAAACAAAAATTGTAACAGTGCCAATGAAAGTTTGTGAAAATTACATTACAACCAGTTTTACATCCTTTTCTACGTCGTTTTCTACCTCTTAAAATGTTGCATTTTTACCTTATCATCCCTACCAGGAAGAGTTTTCTGGTTAAACCTTGCGTTAAATTTAACTGAAGTGCGTGCAAAAGGAACTTAAGAACTTTCGATGGTGACAGACAGAGGATCAGAGTCCTAATTCCCCCAGGGGATGATGCGTGAATTGGTCGCCCCACAATAATCTCATTAAATGTGCATTCAACCATGTCATGGACCTTTTAGCCATCCTACTGAATCGTGGCAAGGGCTTCGTTTGTGTCAAGTGGACACCAGTTTTGACGACATACAATTAACAAGTTCGTCAGGTCATCGCACCTTACGAATTTTAGTCCGAGAAACTGTGTCAATTTTCTGTATGTTACATGTCCACGTACTGTATACGGCTCACATGGGTGTTAAGTATTTTAAACTATACACCCATGCCCTTGGCTTGCTCTTATACGGCCCTTTCAAGTAACTATACCAGCTTGATATAATGTGAACCTGGTCGATGCCTATATACGCGTATATTTATATCTTAAGTAAAACCAGTCATTATACTTACCTGTATAACTACCATCTCGATTATGCGTCCACTATTGAACTCTATTTTCATATACTAATTTATTATTGATGAAGTTTGTTGCAGTATTTCTGCGTAATTGTGATTAGCGTCGAAATGCGCTGTTGTTGAACGAAAATTCTGTATAGTTGGCGAAGAACGAAATAAATTAAATCTTGCAGTTTGATTAATGGATTAACCCTTTTTTTCTTCTATAGTTCGATTTAATGGTGGCATTTCTCATTACTGGCGAATGCTATTTGGAATTAAACTACGGTCTACATCAATCAAGTTTAATGATTTTTTTATATAATTAAGGTAAGCTATTTCGAATTGTCTTGAATGTTTGATCTTTTTGTAAGTTCAGGGCACAATAAAAAAAACTTTGATCGATAGCATAAAAAAGCATTATTAGATGTGAGCATATTATTCCTTCATAATTGGCCAAATAGACATATTTCTGTTTACTGAAAGTAGCAATCATTGAGATTAATGATCATGGCTTATCCCTGGGGATTTAAAAGACGTATTTTTATAATGAAACTGATATCAGTTGTCATGCAATATTATGTTTATGTTCAAATAATCCAGGAGTATGAAGTTTGGAAAGCACTTCTTCCTGTTTGCATCACGTGATCTTGCTGCACTTTTGAGAATTGTAATCGGGTCTTAAAAGCCATCTCATATTCCACTTTGAATAAGTTTCGTGGTGTTTACTGCACATGTTGGCTAGAAATGGTCCCTGCCATCGACAAATTCAATTGAACTCAATACCCTATAAGCTAGTTTAGAAAACGGCATCTTGTTCTGGGAAGGAGGCGTTTAAACTTGAATCACCAGTCCATCAGCTAATCTGCTTGTTAAAAAAGGCGTTGAGTGAACTTTCGTGTAAGCTGAAATATACAAAGTGTACTTAAAATGATATATATTTATAAATTGGCAACATGGTTCTAGGCTTTTGGATCGATGAAAAAATGTACATTAAACAAACAGTACTTAGATGTCGAATCAACTTTCCGTCCTCCTTTTCATGAAGTTTCCAAGTAATGATTTTTTGCTAATATGTATGACCATGTATGGATAGACCAGAAATTAGACACGTCTGGGCATATATGGCAGATAAGTCCATAAATAGCCAGATAAGTCCATAAATGGCCAGATAAATCCATAAATGGCCAGATAAGTCCATAAATGGCCAGATATGACCATAAATGGCCAGATATGACCATACTCTCCCATATTCCATGTATGGCCATAATAGAGAGTTTGAGCCAGTCAACGCTAACGACACGATAACGATAACGAGAAACGGCGCAGGCGGCCCAGAATGTCATTGGAATGCCATGCTTCGCATAGGGTAGTCATTGACATTCCGGGCCTCCTGCGCTGTTTATCGCTATCGTTTCGTTAACGTTGACTGGCTCAAACGCTCTACAAACTGTCTATTTGTCAAATATGGTTCATATATGGCGATATATGGCCCATCAAGGGTGAAGTATGACCCATATATTGCTATGTATGGACCTTCAAGGGTAAAGTATGGCCCATACGTGGCGATATATGGGCCCACACATGTCCATGTATGGGCTATACATATGATGCTATATATATGAGTTTCCACTCGGGGCCCCATAAATGCTGCTTCTATTGTCAACTGTCCAATACACTTAATTTTTCCACCACATTAAGTTAAACTTGGATGTTTTCAAATTGGTCTAGGGCAACTTTCTTTTTTTTCTTGAAGATATCAAAACATATTTGACGACTCTTCATGTTTCTGTTATCTGTTTGATATGGATTTGTTTTTTCGTTGCATTATGAGCAGTCAAATCCCAGGAATAGTTTCTAGAAATAAACATAACATGAACAGCGTCTGGGTTTTTCAATTTTTTGTACTTGAATTATTCATTAGCTGCTGACTCAAATACGTAAAGAATATGACAAAAATACATCGAAATAAATTCTGAATAAATTTGTGATATTTAAATGTAATTTGGATTTGGTTATGGTGTATGTCGGAAAGATGTATACTTCATGCATTGTCGAATCGAACATAAATCCCCATTTCTTGTGACATATATCAAAACCAATTTTTATTCTGATATTCTTATAGTTTTTTATCAGTTTCTTTAACTTAAGTGAATAAAATTAAGAATGTGCAATCCAAATGTTCTTCTTAGATTTAAATTAAAAGTCATTTCCAATTTACATCATCATTCCTTGAAGACATCCGGGTCTCTGAATTTCATGAATTGATCAAATTTAACATAAATTTTATCAATTTAAAAAAAAAAAAAAATGGAATACATTGAAAACTATATCGCCTAACCTTTATGACCTTGCCACCCCACTTTTTTTTCTTAAATTTTATAGTTATGAAAATTCTGTTAATGCAGTTAAACAGGAAGTCATATGTTCTCTATCCACTGATGTTATTAGATTTTGACTACGACCATTGTTCACGGAAATCCACATAATAACTTTTGACCCGTAACATGCACTTAGAACAAAATGTCAAATTAAGAAAAGGAAGACATAGGTCTATTTGTATGAAATCAACCATTTTCGTCTTCATTGGAAATTATTTAAAGTTGTTAGAATATTTTAAGAATTGAGAGAAACGCCGAATGGTAGCTACGCTGCAGCACAGTGCTGTACTGCAGTGAAGCGACCTACAATTACATGTATTGTGTAATAACGTATTTACTGATATGATTTACAGAGATGACATGTTATGATGTATCATCCTAGTGATGTTGCACAATTTAACGGCAACATTAGCATGAATCAGGGTATAAAATTTCGTTATCGTTTCGTTAACGTTGGCTGGCTCAAACTCTCTATTATGTGAATTTCCGTGAACGTAGTTAAAATCTAACACCATCAGTGGATAGAGCACACACGACTTCCTATTTATTTTTATTAACAGAAAATTCATAACTTTAAGATTTAAGAAAAAAAAGTGGGGGTGGCAAGGAATTCTGGTTCACCCTTGTATATACCATTTCCAAAAATACAGTATAGCCACATACAGTGTATGGTATGTATATGTAGGGTAATTTTCAGTACTTCAATTAATACATCAAAGTAAACAATGCAACAATAATTTTCCATACATCACAAAGTTGACTTGAGTACCGCTTGGTAGATTTAAATGCTTACATAAAAAAATTATTTGTGTAGATAACAGGCAGTTTAACTTAATTGCAACTTGAGTTAACCTTTTATACTATGTCAAGTGTTCTTTACCAGCAGCAAATTAGAAAGCAATTTGTTTTACGTCAGAAACGTGTAAATAACTCTTTGCAAACTCCAATCAAATCTGAATGAGCTATTGATGCGCTCTTAATTTCCTTTATTGCATGTTTGTGAAATTTCGAAACCTGAGGGGTTGTTAACGTCAATATATACTCGATTAGAGATGAATAAAGAATAGATGCACTTACGGAACTTTTATTCATATACATGCATATCCCTAGAGATGTCGTTAAAATACTGCAATCACCATTGTCTAAACAGAAAAAACAACAGTTGGAAAGATAAAAAGTTAATTTTTTGTAAAACAAGCCGATTGTTTGCTCTAGGTGCGAAAAATAACTAACATGTATAAAAATACCACGGGCCAACATATGAATTAACGAATAAAAATCTTAATTTATGGTGCCAATGACGCTTTTTAGTGAGTTCAAAGACTTTATTACGAGTTGGATTTTTTTGGGAGATTTTATGATCGTTGTTAATGCCTATATTGTTGCACGTAAGTCCTAAAATTCAGCTATACATAATGCAATAGTTTTAAAATTATGCATTACATGTTAATACAATTATTGCATGTAGATTTAGGCCTGTATATAATAACTACAAAATGAAAAATTCATGTATAAATATTACGTGAAATTCATTCCAATAACCACAGACCCACACCAGGTTTGATTTTACATGTTTTACAGATTGGTTATGAGGTATACATCAATATAATGAGTATTCATATATGACCATATATGGTATATGTAATATTCAATTGTTTCTATATACATATCGTATGTGTATATATTATTTACGAATTTCAATAGATATGCCATATTAACAGATGTATATTAAGCAAAAATTCTAAACCCAAGTTTTATTCCATAAATGAGCATAAAACCAAATATAGGGCCATACATGTTTTCAGGCATATATAGAGAGAATATAATATAATAATTTTCACCTTTAATCTTTTGTTTTAAAAGTAAATTTGAAAATTACTCAAAATCAAAACAAAAAAATACACGAAAAATGAAATTTAAATTCAATTGACGGTCGAAATAACATTTGTTAGGTCAAGAAAACACATTTTCTCCCAATTTATGTTATTCATGTCTTCAGATTTATATTTGAACAACAAATGTTGGCATTACAAAATGAATTATTTTCACATTTGGCTATAACGCCCGAATGGTTCGAGAATTTTATTTAAAATTAAATTTGGAAATCTAATGTTATTTCGTTTAACCTTCCAAATTGAAATATTTACATATTTTGTACGCTTGTTTGTTTCTGTCACAGATTCTAAATCTATACCAATAAATACGATTTATGATTTTCTTGTCCTGCTTTGTATAACATCCACGTTTCGCAGAGTCTATGTTCATAAAAAGCAGTTGAACAAAGCGTCGTAGCTAAGCTCTGCGTACCGCCAAATTTCAAAATCTTCGCAAGGGTTTTGCTTTCGTATTGATTATTTTTGCAAATTTATCCTGCATATGACTATCTAAAATTTAAGTAAACATGTACCAAACATAATAGGAAGTAAATCTGTGCAGTTTTTTGCAGAATAAATTTATATCAAACAAGCATTTTTACATAATTGGCTTTTAGAAAAATTAAAAATTAAAATGAAGTAAATCTCTCTACTCGTTTGCATAATACATACCTATTAAACAGGCTTTTTTCACATAATTTAAAGCGCCAATAAAATGACTATAAAATGATGCACATTTTTAAAGTAAGGGCTGTTTCAAAACTTCCCTCTAATAGTAAGTTAGAAACGAGTTTATGTACCACCATAATATGATTAAATAGTTAGATGTCCACCAGTTTTTAGAAAACAATATTGTGTCCGATGTCAACTTATAGTAAGTGAAATTGATTATAGAAAAAAAAGAATCCCTCCAACTATGAAGTTCGCAAAAAACATAGAGCTTCTAAAATTCGCTGGAAACATTAACAGTAAGTATAGACAATTGCAGTTTATTTCGACAAGGAAGAACCAATTTTCATAAAGACAGCAGTGATCATATAGCTGCTATGATTTGGTTAAAAAGTAAACACAAAAATTTATAGAAATCGTCGCGTCGTTTTAAAATTTCGTAATTGTCTATATTAAAATTCCTGCTGTTTCAAAACAACTTCAACATTTTTTGCACCAACCGATGTAGACAAGCACGATTCTAAAAATATATGGTTGCCAATAGTGACTACATGTATTTGGAAAAATAATGTAAGAGTATACATTTGTTTTGTCTAGAGTTAAAAATTTATATCTTGTATTCCTTTTTTCTTATTATAGAACGGCCCTTACTTTAAAAACGCACCTTGTATCTGTTCATTTGTATTTTTAAAAAGTTATACATTTTTAATGAGACTTTCGAAAATCGAATATCGAAAAACTGTCTCGTTAAGAACTTGAAAATCCATCCTTTTATGCTATAATACACACACTATATAGCATGTCATCATTTATTAACGTCGTGCATTCATTTCGTAAGTAAAATCTTTTCATTTTATACGCCCTCGAGCCTAAAAATAGAAACAATGAAGAGTTAGTATACACATTCATAAACTACACATCACTTTGGTGTATTAATGAACTCTTTTATTCATTAGCATATCCTCAAAACAATATTCTACGAAGTCGACCATCCTTCCTTCATGCAATTAAGTATAATTAAGCACAAAGCATCTTAAAGTGACGGCGACAAACGCTTGCATACACATCTTCCCACTGCCTTTCATTTCATTCTTGACTTCCTTTCGACTAGCTAATTAGTCCAAGTGTTGAATTCGTTGCATAAATTACTCAGAAATGCCTTCATCATTATTGTTTACGACTTTCAAAACAGCGTTTTACCCTGCCGAGTATACAACAACTGTGCCATGCTGGCGTGACCTCAGGAACAATGCATTGCAACTGACCTAGAAGGTCGCGGATGTTCGAAAAAGAAAATCTACTGCAAATTTCGTTTTTACCTCAAGAATAAGCCCGGTTAATTTCTTTTGTTCACATAGGCTGTTTTTCTGCCTGTTGTCCCCAGAGCCAGCCAACCGCTCGCTACAATGATGTGGTAACTTGAGGTTAAAAACGAGAGGATTACCTGACAGCACATTGGTGGGTTTTTTAACATGCCCCCAAATGCAAAAATGGACGGCCTACTAGTGGTTTTATCTGACTTCACCTCGCTCATATACAGCGACGTTATTATCTCATTTTGGCATTGCCAATCCCATGAACAGCTTTATAAACCTATGGGATTGCATTTACCAATTATGTTCAGATTAGTGCCAGATTGAAGTTCATGCAACTCGGTTCTTGTTTTCTGTTGCTTTTTAGAGGACAATTTGTGATGCTGTTGATGCTAAGTCCTGTTTGTTCATTGGTTTCCCCATAAGGATTCTTGCTGCATACATCGTTGCCTTTTATTGGTAAGTAGACATGTTTTTTTACAAAAAAATGTTTAAATATTGAACGTTTTATAGAAGTTGTATTTATATAAAATTAGGGAATTGATAGCTTTTGCAAATTGGTTAAGCAATGCAAAAATATAGATAAACATATGTATGCAATTATGAAAATACCTTCAGGAAAAAATGGTATATGGCATATCAATGGATACTTAACTATGTACAGTATTTATATTGTATGTGTTCAATGCATAAGTGTATTACCTGTATTCGTATATCGTCATTTTTCATACATTTAGTAGTACATTATAGCCATGTGTACATTGATATAAAATGACAATATGTAGTACAATATATGGAGAATATCATATACTATTGCATATAGTATACAATATAGCCCTATATAATCTTTGTTTGTGCAAAGCTGTAATTTTAAAACTATTCAATTTATCAAGTAAAACAAATATTATCAGTTTTTATTGACATTTTTAGAACCTTGATTGTTACAAATGGTAATTCTAAGAGCATAGATAAGCATAGATTATTCTACACCACATCTTTTTGGTTTTTGCATCCGGTCATGGTGATGGGAAATTCAAAATTCTATCTAAAAATTCATTAGCTTTTGCAGGTCGTACCAAGTTGATAATTTATCAGTGAATAAAATCAAAGGGTAAAACGCAATCTGCTGGCTGAGGGCTATAATTAGGCCAAACTGAGTTTGAACCAACTTGCCCTTAGAAGGACATCAGGTCAGACGTGCAATTTGCATAAAACTAGTTGACCTATATGCAAGGTAAACTTTCATAACTTATGGCTTTTATATACAACAGAATGTTCGAATATTACAATGACAAATTTCATAAAAAATAATTAATGTCGATGTTTAATGGATAAATAATTGCTCATTATCTATGTTCCTAAGGGTTTATTTTCTCCATTTAAAAATACAGCTGTACATCGGTGAAAGTTGTTCTTATCTAGGATAAGTTCTCTCCTAGGTGGAAAAAGGTGACCATATACATGTATTCTACAATATGCATCATATGCACAGTATGTATACAGTATTGGACACGTATGGAGATAGTATATGATGTCCCATAGATGACCATATATCAGATTCTCCATCATAAGAAGGAAAACATGCATGAAATATATGGCGTTTAATAACCATTTCTAGTAGAAAACATGGACTTAAATTATTGCTGAAAGTATAAATATGACAAATACCATGCACATTACAGTACAGAAATGATGTGTGAAAGTGTAAATACTTGGACAGTACAGGAAGTGGGCACGTATTTATTCGGATGTAGGATCATACATTTGCAAATATGGCCATTTATGAGTAACAATGAGGCTTTATTATATGCCAATATTCAAATGCAGGTTCAGTTATGGTTTCAGTTAAGTACCATAAATATATAATTTTTCCACATGGGTATGGTCATATTTAACATATACTGTAACACGTTCATTTACAATTGTAAATAGATTAGTGATATGGCCAAAACTGTACAATGTGATATTTTCCATACACTGTATCATGCATTATATAATTTTCTACCATGTCTGACAACAATCAGGATCAATTGTTATAATTTGTAATTAGCATCCACGAACTACAGTATGAAAACAATACTGTATATGTTTACCGATGGCAAAATGATATATTATTTAAACCAAGCCTCATTATCAAAATTCCATTTCATGATGAGAAAAACCTTCCATTATATGTTTTACACACCGTTTGATGCTTGGGATACAGGCCGTTTACCTTTGCTGACAGTAAAGCATTTGTTTTCATAATTGACTAGTAAGCATCCAATAAATGATGGAATTATGCCTTATCATGCAGATAATAACCCTTGTGAGAAAAAATGACTTCATGAGAATCGACGGTTGTAAAAAAATACGTTCGAACTGAAAATTTTGGTGTTATTTTTGGCATTTTTTCTACATTTTTTTGTTCAAAACTTGGCAGTCGTCCACATAGACGGAAAAATATGAATGGCATTACAACGACGCGCATCACGTCTTTTTTATAGGAAATAGACATAGACAAAAGTTAGCAGAGCATGCACTTCCTCCTCATTTTAGAAGAAACGTGTTGTTGTGGTTGAAATATATTATCTCATATGGGGGTAAACAGCGTGAACACCAAGGGTTGCGCTTAACAGCGAAGGTTATATAGGTTATGTGCAATGTATAATGGTAGAATTTTAAGGTGACAAATTTACCACTGAAAAACTAAAATACACCTTTAGAACAAATTAGGACTGATAGTACGTTAAACCAGGCAAAGTTTACCCAAGCGTTACTTTCCGTTTTATATCTACTTTGCAATAAAACTTATTGCAAACGTAAATGTGATTATCTGGTATTATTAGGTCATCATACAGGAAGTGAAATAAAAATGAAATGTGAATCATTTGTTTTTACTGATTGCCTAATATTAGGTTGCTAACCCTGTTTGACAACGATTAATTAAACTTGTAGGCATAGATTTTACATAATTGTTTAACTTCAATTAAATTATTTGCTTAATGTTGATATTAGAGAGTTTTAGCCAGCCAATGCTTTAACGTTAACCTTAACGTTAACGGCGGGAAGGGTTAGTTCTACCCAATGAACTAAATGAACGTCATGAGTGCACATGACGTTTAGTTAGTTCATTGGCAGTTCAATCCGTGGCTCTGCCGTTAACGTTACGGTTAACGTTAAGGCGTTGGCTGGCTCAAACTCTCTATTATTTCATTCAAAATTTGATAAAAATTTTTCTTTGAAAATATTAGCTTATTTGACATAATATTCGATTATTGTATTATTCGAAACAGGCCTATCAATAGTTCAAGCTATTTTTAAATACTGTTTGCATACATAATTAGTGTAAATGTACATCTTGCTAATAGTGAGTTTTTGCCAGCCAACGTTAACGAAACGATAACGGTAACGATAACGAGAAACAGCGCTGGCGGCAAAATCTCTATTACCTTTTTGCATGTATTACAGGATGTTTTACCTTATTTAACAAATCAGTTCCACATAATTTCAGATATGTGATTGAAAATAACACCATTGGTTTTCATGTTTTTTAAGTTTAGTTATGGTAAATATATTTTAATTATAATTCTAAAGTTCGTTGCATGCAATTTAACGGAATCCACTGCATGCATGATGCAAAGAATGCAAATTGTATATTTCATGTATTCAAATAGTTAACCTGGTTCGCATTTTAATGCTGCAACTCTTTTTTAATTTTACGCATTATACGTGCTTGCTTATTACTTCTACCTGTTTGCGTTTCGTGTGTAAATAAGCCTGTTTTTTTAATGCCAGGTTATTGAGTGAATACTAGATTGTTAACTCTCATTTAACATAAAGGTCAGACAAAGACTGCATAGTGAGAAAATACCTTCATGTGCTCCTTCTATTAATTTTCCTTTCAACAGCATTGCAGGTGGTGCAAAATTGCTTTCAAATTAACTCCCAACTGGGAAAATCTTGAAGAGCAATTTAAAGGAAAAATCTACTGTGTAGTTAGTAAAACAGATGGTGCTAACAACTCATTGTCCATACGGTTAATTATTAATTAATTGCCGTTGATATATTCTGCTGCACTCTAATCAAATATCCATCAACTATAGAAATGTCTGTCAAAAGTATTTGCTTAAGAGATTTGCTTACATTAACGATACATTCTTTAATGATATTGTGTATAATTAGGGTTAAAATATATGGCGCTTATATAATTATGTCGTTACATATGCCGGTTTTGACGTAGGTAACGGAAGCGAACGGGTGTTATCGGAAGTACAACTTATTTTATGGGTACAGCCCCGTCATTTTTTTTGTGTGATAGTCAGCTATTGGCAACATTCAAATAATACCAAAGTTTTGTAACTGATGTATAATAATTTTGTTGTTTACAGAAGATGGCTGCCATTGGAAGATTCAGTTTGATGCAAATTGCACTGGAATGTATGTTCTTGACGTTGTCAATGGGAAAGTCCCTTAATCCATCTAGCGTAACCATAGGTAAGTTAAAGATAACTGGTATAGTGTAAAATACGTTAGACATGACTGTTTAGTAAGATTTATTTATTTCCGGATGACGTCTGAACCAGATGAACCGTGGACTTCATGTTAAATGATGTGGAAAGATTGTTTCATGTTCCTGGTTTATAATTCCCAAATTCGGAAGTTCTATATTCATGTATTTTAACAGATATATGTCAGGAATTTTTAAACTATTAAGTCATTCAGCTTTATAGTAATACTACATGTAAAAATCCATTATCATGTTATAGTACATGGACCAGAATACCATTTATAGGTCCATATAGCATTCCATATATGCCCATTAGTGTGGTCCTTATAATGGGGAAAATAAACGTTTATTCTGAATAGGGACACCAACCTACATATCTTGCTCCAATATTTTAAAAAAATAACACTGGTATTTCCAACATCTGGGAAATATATATAAGTAACTTACAGGTTGTCACCAAAGTTTGAAACATTCAACTATTGAATGTTTAGCATTTTATGAACTGTGACGATATTTCCTAACTTGGTAGCGACCCTTATATACATACATACGTATATTATTCAAAACTAATCTAATTTAATCAAATTAAATCCTATTGATCAAATTAAATGCTAAGTCCATATATAGTATGTATAATTTCTTACATGGCCCGTATACATATGTACAATATGTGTATATCATTTCTCCATCCAAAGATTGCCAATTAGCTTCAAAAGCTCCAAATTTATACAAATTTGGATTTCTTCTTAAACCATTGCAAAGTTTACATCTAAAATTTCCCAATAAAAGAAATTCAGTATACAATTAGTAGATGGCCTAGGCTTCTAGTTATAATTAAAATTTGATTAATATTCCTAAAAACCAGCTATTTCCGAATTCCATACTACATCAACCTTGAGCAGGTTTCAATTGCGACTGATGTAAATTCAACTCTCATTTCCGAACACTATTGGTTTTTATTCCAAAATAATTTGGGTCGGCGTGTCCAAACCTGGACCGAATCCAAGTTCGGCCGGTTGCGTTAATGGACGGATGCGTTTTATCATGCTTGCTTTCAGTCGCTGTCGAAGCATTGAAAGGCGTAGCGGATTTCCGATCTGTTCGTCTGTCGTGGGCATGCAATTCTAGCAGACCATCCGGATTTTCCGTGGAATATTGCGAAATGGTAACATGGGGCAAGGACAAGTGCATTACTCAGTTGGTGAACAACTCGGACGCCCAAATAGATGCAAATTTGGTCGAATTCCCTTCACCCCGCCCCCTTCACTACGAAACTCTCATCGGGGGTCTACGTTTGGCCACTAACTACAGCTTCCAAGTGCAACCCTTTTTCGAAGGCGGCTCCACAGACACCCTTCGTGGACGATCCCTGCAGCACAATGACATTATTGTCTCTACCAGAGGATGTAAGTATACACATAGCAGTATTTTTATTCCTCTCCACGCCAATGTATTTTTATGAAAGCTATCCAGAGCGCATCAGAATGCATTGGCGGTGGATATGACAGAGATTGCATTATTCAAATTGCATTGAAATTTAGGAAATTGTACCATGTCTGCTAATGACAGGTTGCGCCTCGATTGTTTTTTTTTTTGTAATATTTATGAAATTTACTGCATAATGCCCTCAATTCTAACGACCTGAATCGTTGTTCAAGTCATGACAGCTCTGACAGTTCATAAGGTGATTTACTTTGTCCTTACATTCCCAATACAGCTAATGATTATATTTGTTGGGCAATAATTGAGTACATTGGATAAATTTGACGATAGATTAAGAGAGTACCGAGTACAAAGAGTAATTGAATAAAAATGTACTTAAAAGGTATGAGTACAAATGCAATTGAATGCTAATGTAATTAAAACGTATGAGCAAAATGCACTCGAACACAAAAAAATGTATATTTGTACATAATAAATATACATATACATATATATGTATATATATATAATGTATACGTATATATACATAATATAAACTCGTATAAAAACGTTCTCGTAATGGGTGATTACAAATAGACAATAGAGAGTTTGAGCCATCCAACGTTAACGGAATATAACGATAACATTAACGAGAAACAGCGCGGGAAGCCCGGTATGGCATTGGAATGCCATGCTTCGCATACGGTAGTCCTTGACATTCCGGAACGCCAGCGCTGTTTCTCGTTATCGTTACCGTTATCGTTTCGTTAACGTTGGATGGCTCAAACTCTCTATTAGAGTTTCCGCATGCCAACGTTTTTATACTTACCTTAATTTTGATAGCGGGAAGGGAGGAGCCACGCATTGAACTATCCAATGAACTAACTTAACATAATGGGTGCGTATGCGTGGTTCTTCCCTTCCCGCCATTAAAGTTAAGGTAAGTATAAAGACGTTGGCATGCAAAAACTGTCTAATGTCCTTGAGTATTAACGTAATATGAAATTATGATTACCAATTTAATCTAATATACATACATATGTACATACGAATAGAAATACCATAAGTAAGTAATTGAGTCGCATTTATTACATTTGAGTAATTGATTTAATTGGTTCTGCTTGTAATAAAATTTAGGGTATTTAAAATAAATTGAGTTCCCTAAACAATATTTTTGCAATCCGCCATACTAGTAATCAGTACTGATATCCATGAGTACAATTTACCCAAGTCTGATTATGATACTACTCATACTATGAAATCCATAGTATGGAGTATGATTCCACAGGTACTCGTAATCAGTACTCCTACTCATGAGTACAATTTGCCCAAGACTGGTGCACACACTAACAGGAATTTTATAAAATGGGAGACTTGCAATTAATTTGGATTAACGGTTACTACCAAGATTCATGCAAATAGCCAAGGTTGACCTGTACTCCAAACCAAAATTCTCATATGCAAATTCTGTCGTCTTTATACAGATTGCTATTTTGCAATACACAACTGAATTGCATATGCTGAACGTAAAATTTGCCTGATTTTAAATATCTGCAGAAATTAAAACTACAATAAAACAACTTGTAATTTTTTTCTATGAAGTAAAATTCCACAAAGTAAAATAGCCAAAGAACTTTTTTAAACTTTGTTTGTGATGCAATTAATGTCGTCGAACATTTAAAAAGTTAGCCTAAATACACCACATTCTCGTGACTATTTCGAAACAACGGAATTCGGTGTATGCACTGGGCATGGAATTTCTTTGATGATGTCAATAAAATGTTAGTCGTTCCCTTGACATCTAAAAAGCATTACTTTAAACAAAGGTATTGTATTTGTAGTAAAAGTAGTGAGAAGCTTTTGTGTTTGTACAACTGTGTTCTCCGTGCAATTGTCTTTGTTTGTTTCCGATTTTGCGAAGTGTTTAATGGAATTTTCAATTGAAAGATTTCAAGCAATTTTAGATCTCGTGTTTTTACGAAAAGGTCGGTGCTCTCTTTTAAGAGCTTCAAACTATTTAAAACTTTGAGAGTAGATGCCAATATCACTTGAGACACTACAGTCAATCCAAAGCTTCAGTAATAGTAATTGTAAATAATTCGATAAAGGAATTTGTGTAAAGGCGTGAAATCATTCACAAAGTTCTTCACCTTAGTATGCCTAAAATCATGTTGCATTTCATACGCATGCTCACTTGGACCATTGTGTGATAAATTACAACAAATTTTGCTTTTTTATTTCAGTTTCAGCAAGTCCTCGATCATGCTTGGGAGATCGTTCTGAAATAGATATAGAAACTGGCCCATTTTTTTCTGGCAGAATTTCGATAGAAGGCTCCTCGGATAAACGTTGCACTTGGACAGGAAATCCTCGTGATCCAAGTTTCATACACACATTCACCATTAATCACGAAATTTGTGGCGGTAACAAGGTAATCACTAGAATTTTTATTATTTAACTATTTTAGTTTAAACACTTAGTTAAAGATTTGAATAAGTTTCAGATGTAAAAATCATTCTGTAAACTGTTGTGGAGACTCGTATCGCAAAAATGTTAAAGTTACTATATTTAAAGACATTTTAAAACATAATAATACGAACAAATTTAAGGTCTATTGTTCCTAAATCACACTTTAGCTGCTGGATTTGCACTATTTTAACATGTTGAAATATGTTGAAATCGTTCTAATTGTTTTTGCGAGGTGATGATATGCTAATACATATTGAATTAAAAACATTAATAATGATAAAATAATTTTCTATGAACCACCCTGTAAATGCTGTCATACTTTCCGAACTCCCCTCTGCTAGAGAATGCATTAGTTTCGCGTTTATGGCAATAGATGGCAATAGTTCCTTTTCAGCTTCATGCTCTGTTGGATCAATAAATAGGCTTATTGTAAAAAAATTATAAATTGGTTAATACGAGTTATAGAAGGTGAAAATGTATGAAATTCTGCGTAAAGTTAGTTAACTCGTACATGTTTTTAATCATGTTTAGACAAGTGTTAAGACGAGTATAGTATTAATGCTGATTGCTGTTTTGCCCCAAAATATTAGCAACCCCGCATAACACATAGTTTAGCAATGATTGCCACCTGTCGGGGGCAGCATTAACCAAGGCGCTATTACTATGTTATCATCCTTGGTGTGCAGCAAGGATGCTATGCACACTTATAAGTAGTGGTAAAATATTTAGTGTAAATAGAATAGAATATTTTAGCGCTATATACGTGTGGCACAGTGAGCGCCTCCTTATGGGGGCACCTGTCTCAAAAGGCTAGCTACTCAATCAGAATCATAAACTATGTATTATTCTCTCAATGTAACATATTACCTACTATAATATTTTATAGTGGATGGAGTCAATCTTAGTTTAGTTGTACAATAGGATCCCTACAATGACCCACGTGGAAAAATATATTGTGCCACATATGCCATATTACCTACAAGTATGTCCATTATACAGAATGAGATATACGTACTGTGTATCTGAAAACATATATATACACACAAGTCGGTTTCTCGAAATATGCATATTTAAATACAGACAAAATAACGGTATATAAACATAACAGGTATGGATATACAAGGTCATATCTGGTCATCCACATACGACCATTTATGGACAAGCATGACATAAACATATGTGCGTAAGCATGGACGCCCAATTTCTAATTTAGCAATATAGAGCAATCTCCAAATCATATATGTGACATAATTTTATGGCCAGGGTGAACATATACACATTGTCATATACATTGGTATATATAATTTACAGACAAGCTTACAAGCTTTAATATTTTATATACATATACAGCATGTGCCATGTATTGTTTATTTTTTCACTCGAGATTATTTGGTGCCAGGTAAGATTAAATAGAAAATATAGACAAAAATTTAACTTCCCTCATGTAAAATGAAACTTCTGCAACTGCAGTATTCTGTAGAATTTTAAAATCCTCAGGAGTATTGGGTTTAAACACAATCCATTTGATAATACTTGCCATGTGCATCCAGTTTTGTATTTCCTTAATACAATGAAGATTTAGTATTGGATTTATTATCACTTACTAAAGGGAGGGGGAGGGGGATTGATAGGATCAATGGATATCATGAAGATTAAATGAATTTTGATGTAAGCCTAATCCACAACGCAAATCCTTACAAGCATTTCTAGAGTGGACAGCCTGGGGCTTGAAAACATACCAAAGAGATCAATATCTCATATAGCACTTTATAAGCTTATCAACACAATATTTTTATATTGAACCTCAGCTTATATCGCCACCTAAATACATCAGTAAGGAATTCATCCATATTCCTATTCATCACCTCGAGGAAGTTTCTAATGATGATCAAAGTTAATTTTTTATATATAGTATATTAAACGTTCATTCGCGTAATGCCGTTTTTATGGTGATGTTCTGGGATTAAAATTGGCCATGCGAGATTTGGATCTTTTTTTTTGCCTCTTCCGTGCTTTAGTTCGTTCCAGGGAGGCCATAAGACGGGTTGTAGTAAGACTGGGGCCAACAACCTCCATTATTCTTCAATCGAAAGTAGATTAAGCAAAGATGGGCTGGTAAACGCAATTTCGGAGAGTAGCAGACATTGCTGAGTTATTCGACGCACAAGTAAACAATTTGGAAAACCAAATCCGTGGAAGTAAACTCGGAATGGAAAAAAACAGGAGTTTTGCTACATTGCAAAAAAAACCCCGGCAATGAGATAATTGGATCCCGGTTAGCATTCTAATTTAGTAAAACCAATGAATCTGGAATTCTTATGCACGAGAAGGCTTTCGACAGTATGCTGACGCTAAGTAGACTGGATGCTCTTAATTAGCGCAAATGGGAGTATCGTGTACTTTTCCTAGAATTTTAACCTTGAACGTCATTACAAATTCAGATTTTTATATATGTGCCATGAATAATTTATTTCAAACATGTTCGGTGAATGTACATTGCCTTCTAAAGAAAACCAACTTTGAAACTAAGCTGTTACTTAATTTCTAAGCAATTTTTTTAAATGTCTACATTAAAATGCTGCAATAGTTATCTTAAATTAGACTAAATTTAAGGCAAGAAAGAGTCCCTGAGTGGAAAAATCATGAATAGGCCATGTATAGACATGCAGTATATGGCATTATCTAGTATATATGGTTGGACCAGGATATGGGGATGCTGGATATGGATATGGGGATGTATTGCAAGCCCTAAGTCAATGAGATATGGATTCATGTAACCACGTGGAAAAACAAGGCAGCAAACGCAGGCAACATAGGGTTACTCCTAGTGTTATTATCTTTATTTTGGGACACTGCCACTATCTAAGTCGTTTCCTCAGATCTTTCAGGCTCATATTTTTTCTTATGATCACTTAAGTCTCAAAATTGACATTTAGATATATTTTACTGATGTTTTTATTTGCTTTTGAGTCGTTGGATCAATTTCAATCAGTTTTAACATGCCTGTCAACAGTAGATATTGTTTCAGGGAACTCAGTGTTGACGCCCCATTACACAGGCATCAGTTACTTATCGAAGCTGGTAATTACCCATGTTTCTAAGCATGGCTTATTTGCCATCTTGGGGGATGTCTTATTTTAAATTAACAACATATGTAATTGTGACGGCCATTTTTTTGTGACAGTGCCATTGTCTCGGCAATGAAGAACACGATAATGACGCTACTTTTGAATAAAACTAATGCAAATTAGCATACGCAACATTAACAAATACTGGAGCGACTGGAAGAATGATGGTTCCTTGCGAATATAGTCATTTAATTTTTATTGACGATTAAACCTTTTGTTCAGTGCATATAACAGGGGTGGGGCTGCAGCAGTAAACATTTTGATAAAATGTATGGCAAGCAGTGTTGAATTGCTGGTTTATATTGGAAAATAAGAAGTCTTCATATAATTAATTAAGTCTATTTGTCTCGAATATGGCTTAACTTTAGTAGCTTCCAATATTATATGTAATACAAGATTTATTGTTAGGATCTCTGTAATTGTGTCAAATTGGATATGGATGAATCAATCGTCGATATACAGAATAATATAGGATGTAATTGTAAGAATCAAAGTTCATATCTCATCCTAATAACTTTTATAGTAATCATGGTCGTCTTGTATTATCTATATTTATCCTATTTATTTTTACAACATTTGTTATTACAACAAACTATTATCTTCACAGGCACCAAATGACATTAATATTATATTAAATGGGTAGACTATATAAAGTAGTTTAGTAAAACGTTGCCAGGGTAAAAAAAATTAAATAGGGTCATGTGTCATATTATGCCTAATTTACAGTATGTCTATATATATATATAATATTCTACATGAAGTGTACATGTTTATATATATGCAAGAAGCCGTAGACTTGCTACTCAAATTATGGAACATATGGTCTATGTGGTATTTCCCATATACATATTCATATACATATACAGTATATGTACCATATTTAATTTTTTCATCCGGGAGCAAGATTCAGCATTTAAAAGAACATTTTCAAATTTATACTTTAACCTTTCATGTAGCGATTGCTTTTTGAATCGACTTTTAAAAATTCCATCGTGATTACTGACTTTTGAAAAGGTTTGGAAAAAGGGGAAACGAAGTGTTTAGCACTTAAATTACATTTACAACCACGGTTCTGACTTTTCAAATGCTTTTTGACAACGTTGTTAACGTTTATGCAGTAGTGACATGTAGCATGTATTTCATGGATTTCTTTCGAGAAACTTCACCATTGAATACTGTTAACATGGAAGATCAAAGCATTCATATATAAAAAAAATGAACGTCTATGTAATGATTGAAAATACAGTGCAAAATATCATTTTTTTATATTCTGCATGAAAACTTTTACATCCAATTTGCACAGATTTAATGCATCGATTTGTGCCATTGTAGAAAGCCGACCGTATGGAAAATATCATTATCGTCACAGAAAGCCGTTCAATCATAACCCACACGGCTCGTCGGTTTATGGTTGTGTGTTATCTGCTTCCGGAGACGTATACCATCAAAGCAAGGTAACAGCCAAGGGTCGCACGGGTAATATGCACGCACATGCAAACAAGCGTTGCGGTTAACTGTTCGATGTTCAGATATATTCTACTTAGTTTGAAAGGAAAAGTTTTACAGGAAAAATTGAGTAAAATTTGAAGGAAATGTTCAGTAAACTGGATATACGAGAAATTTCCTTTAAATTTATTCAAGATGAAGGAACTTTCTACATTTAGTATCATGAATTGAGAAATTTATTTTTCAAATTAAGGTTATTTGGTATGATGAATAAAGAAAATTTCGGTTCAGCATTTCCTTAATGCCATTCAAAAATGCCATTCAAAAAGGCCATTCAAAAAGGACGTACCCAAAATTCCTTCCAAAATTAAGCCTCACCCTACCCCCTGTCCACATGGTGTCCATTTTAGTCCAGACCCCCTACCCTCCCCCTTCTCCCTTCCCCCCTGAAAATTTGTTGGAAAATACAAAGGCATATCCTATAAATTTCCAAACACCCGCCTCGTTACCAATTCCACGACATTTTTCCAGATATTTCTGATTAATGGATATTTCATATTTTGGCCACGATGGAAAATTCCAGCATAAAATTGATGTTTAGGACAAAGTTAGGCATAATTCCTCACTTTCCTGAGGTTTTAAAAATTGAAATACGTTTGGGACTGGGGACACATTTCTTCTCGTGTCCATTTCCCCTTTCACTGACCTTCAAAACTCAATTAAACAGAAAATCCAAAAACTGAAAAATACCACCGTTGGTGGACGTCCATAATGGTTTTCCCCCCTCCCTCTACCATGTACACATGGTGTCTACATGCCAGAAGACCCCCACCACCCTCTTGAAGTTCTAATGGCCCATTACCTCAAAATGAAGGAACCCTTCCATATCTCACACATCCCACATTTGAATTGGAAATCAATGGTTGTGAGTCACTGCTCTGGGTGGGATAGTGGTTCAGCTTTCCAATTGGAAGATCTGGGTTTGATTCCCGGGTCGGCTATCTTGACAATACTTTTCCATGCTTTCCACAGTTATTTCCAAGCAAAACCCAACTTTCCTGTTAATTCTACCCCCAGCAGTTTTCCATAACTTTCATATATTTTTTTTACTGTGTATACGCAACTTGCCTGTAACATTTGCGCGCAATGTTTACATCATTGTAAGAAAAAAATACATGGTATTTGTCTTTCAGTCTGCAGATTCCTGGAGGAGATTCCATCGTTCCAAAAGCCGAACTTGCCGATGAAGAGATTCCTGAAAATACCTTGGATTTGGGACCAAAATCCGAAGAAATGCTGAGAATGGCCAGGTATCCGGACAGCAAGATGATGTCGTCCAGACACACGGCGGAATTGGAGCAAGTTGCGCATCTTTTTGAGGATAATCAGAAAGGCAAGTGTTCTTCTTCTGTGTTAGTGCATGGTAAACAAGATACATCAATGGCTTGCCGGCAGACACTGTCTTCTGCTTTCTATCTTCTATTTATTGAAAGATTAACACAAAAATAAGTGTAAATAATAATGAAGGTTGTTGCCGTTTCCAAGGAAATATTCTTAGTGGTTAGGACCGTTAGGCTATCCTATAGGCAATCGGGAGACCCAGGATATCCTGACTGTTTTTATGATTTCCCATGGTTGTTTCCAGGAAAACAGGTTGTTCCTCCTTGTCTAATTAAACTCGTCCTGCATCTTATCTTCATATTTCTGACCTGTATATGACCAATAGGTAGAGAAAGAGAGAGAGAGATTGGAGATATTAGAGAGTTTGAGCCATCCAAGGTTAACGAAACGATAACGATAACGAGAAACAGCGCTGGCGTCCCGTAATGTTAAGGTCTACCCTATGCGAAGCATGGCATTCCAATGCCATTCCGGTTTTCCCGCGCTGTTTCTCGTTAACGTTGGATGGCTCAAACTATCTATTGAAGTAGCCAACGCCTTGCCGTTAACCTTAATGTTAGAGGCGGGAAGGGAGGAGCCACGGACTGAACTAACTGAACGTCATGAGTGAGCATGCGTGCGTCTTTCCCTCCCGCCTCTAACGTTAAGGTTAACGTTATGGCGTTGGCTGGCTCAATCTCTATTAAATAAGTATAAAACCCGCCCATAAACTTCTGCGATACCTTTCACGGTACACCAGTTGAAAAAACAACCTTACATATATAGATAAAGGAATGCTTCTATCCTAGTTTTATATTATATACATCTATCAATTTATAGATCTAAAGATTTATGCATGGATCAATTCCTTAAAGTGAAGTTAAAAATATTTTGTAGAAAGAGCTAGTAAATCCACCTGAATATCTATCTATTGTTTTTTTTTTCTATTTTTTTTTTTTTTTTAGAAACTACTACGGCCCATTTGGTTCTGATGGTTATTTTAGTAGTGGCTGCTGCTATCGGGGTGACAACCACTGTTTGGTGGTTCATTGGAGGCGCTCGACCGAAAAAAATGACCATTCCAGACTTAAGCATTTCCAGCAGAATTGAAGATGACAATTCCGATGATAGAAAACTTGTGTTTGTGACAAATAAAGACGATGAGGGAGAAATGAGCGATTCCTATGGATTCAACGTTGATTCCTTTGGGAAATCTGAATGTGCCACTACTTTTGTCTTGGCGCCTTCCATGAATATGGCCTTTAGAACACTTGGTGATTCCAACTGTTGAAAACGGGTTGAAACACGTGCTTTTATATTGGGAAGGTGAATGCCGCACATAAACTTGGGGAAATGGTGGGTGTTTTTATTATGCCCAACATATCGTAGACCGAAAATGGGGCATGTAGCATTTTGTTATGACAAATATTTTGTTTTTGTAAATTAAATTTTGAAACAATGATTATTTATGCAAATCTATGTATCGTCACAAGTCGTCACAAGTCGTCACATTGTATTCCCTGGTTGAAAGGTGATATTTGGGAAATTTCTTATATGGCATTTTGGTTTATAAATGCAAATAAATGAGCATTTATGCCCATGCTTCCGAATAATAATATCCGAATACTTATGTATGTATGCATGCATGTTAATTTATTTCCATACATTGAAAAATTCTAATATGCCAATATACATCATGTAAACGTCTCGATACTAGATTTGAATATTTTACAAATTAATAGAGAGTTTGAGCCAGCCAACGCTTTAACGTTAACCTTAACGTTAAAATTAACGTTAAGGCGTTGGCTGGCTCAAATTCTCTATTAACAGACAGTATTCGCCAGACACATGATGACAAGAATGACAGCACTGTTTTTTCAGGAATGTGCATGCGCGGCCATCACCTTAATGGGATTATGGGTAAAGGGGAACCACAACGTGAAGGGCTCAGTTTCAGGGTGTAAAAAACAACATGGCGGCTGAAAATAAACACACCAAAGTTAGATTTTATTTAAGCTGGTTAAATCTAACAGCGCTCCTCCTAAATACCGGTTTCTTTGGTGATTAACCACGTGACCGGTTTATGGAGCTCTGTCGTCAACGTTGCCTGCTATATAAATTGCTATAAATGTGTGTTTGCGGTTAAGATTTAAGGTATGTATAAAGACGTTGGTTGGCGAACAATAATATACACATGCTTTCTTCCATATGTACTATATGGCCAATGACAAAGTTACATTATGACCATAAATGTTTTGAGAAATATGGGTTTAAAAATATTTCAGTATATGAGCATACATGTTTTCAGACATGTATGGAATATGGCAGATATTGTAATAATGTGATTATACATTTCAAAACCCAGCATCTATTACACTCCTCATGCGTTAGAAAGACCCTCGCCCTCATCACGGTCAATAAAACAAAGGGTTTATAAGTACATCATCAAGGAGCTGGCAGCTCGACAGGCAATGACATCTAAGAAGACAACAGTCCATCGACAGAATGCCGATAACCGCAGATGGCAAATGGATTTCTTTTGGACCTGTTAATACTTGGTTTTTTAAACTCAATATATCATTTTCTACCAGCTACAGAAGCTTCACAAAGATGGCTATAGCAAACCATTTCTGTGAATTAGTGATACGAATTAGATTCAGGTTGGTTAAAGCCAGACATTTCGACCTTCAAGTCTTGCTCTCTCATTATCAATTCTGGACGGGGGAAAAATTCTTTTTTTGCTTATTATTAAAGAAAGCGCCTTTTTAAAAACGTTGACACGTGATGGTGGAACAGCAATTAGGTCTCATGTTCGTAACTGGCTTTAAAAATCGATTCGAGGAAAATCTGAATTTCGTCTTTCCAGGAAAATCGATGAACCACAGAAGGCCTTTCGAGCATGTACATGTGTTAAGACATGCTAGGTTTTCATCAAATGTATGCGCATACAATTTGTTTTGTCATGGTTCTCTCGAGTTTGAAAAGTTTTAAACAAGTATTTCCGTGATCAGACGAGCTTGAATTTGGATAAGAGGACACCTAACCATGTTCCCGAAATGTCAACATATCTGGAGTTCTGAACCATGAATTTGCTTTGTTCTCAAGCAATCATAGTAAAGATTTAGGAAATGCAGACAGTGAGATTTACATATGATTTACAGGGATTGGCAAATAAATGGCATATATGCCTGAAATCATATATGACCATAGTATATGACGTGTTATATGTCCCTATATGGAAGATTATTGATCAAAACATTAATGACACATGTAATGTTGAAATTCAGAAATGGTTAGTACACTCATAATGATATAACAGAAGGTGGACACATATGGAGATGTACTCGAATGTATAGGGTTTATACATGTACATTATACTAGCTGTACATGCTCATTTGCATGATTTTTAAATTATACCCGTTTTCCACTTATATGTATTTTTATAACAAAGTAAAATAATTTTTATGAAAATAAAATGTATCCTTTTGTAGTAGTTGTGTGTGACCCAGATTTCTCCTAGCAACGGACGTTTTTAGACCCAATCCGCTACTGGGAACTGTACATCTGGATCGTGTGCAGTGCTCAATGCAACATAACATCCCGCCAAATCGTAAAAACGGAATCGCACCGGTACCGTGTTGCTCGTCTGCACCTAGACTGGTTTTACAGTTCAAGGTTCACATTTTATTGAATAGAGTTTATGTGGCGCTGTCTTGTGGCCAATTTTCTCGACCTTGCTATAGGTATAAATGTGTTATGCGTTGTAGGTTCCCAAGTGACGAGTCAAAATTTGGTTCAATATTGGGCTACACTATCAAACGATTGAACTAATCAACCTAATGAAAAAAATCTACAGGCTGACGATAACATCCTTAATGGCCAGGAATTACACCAGGGAAAATTCGCGGAGGACCTTTGATGTACAAGTAGGCAATTTAATGTTTACGGTAGAAAATCTAATTAATTACTTGAAGATAACTAACTGTACATGTTTATATTTCGCATTCATCTTGTTATGTCCACTCGTGCTGAATGTGTTTTCAACGAATGTTGACAAACTTCAAATATATTGAAATGATTCAGAGAGGGCGCGGTAAGGATAATGAGATTGCCTTAAACATGCCGAATTTCTAAGTAGATTATTTATTGCTTGACCAGTTGACCCTCAATCAACATGCGGCATAAATGCCAAAGGAATTCCATAGGCAATAGGGGACCGTTCAAAAAGGACGTGTCCGAAATGTCTTCAAAATGTACACCATACCCTGTCCACATGTTGTCCATTTTATCCCAGACCCCTCCCCTTTATAGATATTCTTAATATTTTTGAAAAGTAGGGCGTCCAGTAAATTTTTGTAAACAAATTCAAGCGTATTGAGGCCCTTGAGGCAAACTTTTTGAATGAACCCAAACAGAGCTTCCGGCTGGTTTTACCAGCCCTCGCATGAAAAAATGGCACTGTTAAGTCGGCCATGCAAGCCATTCTATAAGGTCATCAGTACTCTACTTTATTTTAAAGTACTGTACATGTACTGTATTTAATAAGGTTCTTCACGAGAAAGTCTGATAGTCGGATATGCATGCTCATTGAATCGGAAGTAAATGTGCGCATGCGTGTGCGGATGAAATCTAGTTCTTCATATGGTGTAGGTTCACTTTAGCGTGAAGATCCCTACTGTCTGTCTAGTAAAAAAACAGACAACATATTTGTAATGGATAACAATATACCCAATTAAATTTAAGGAACGTTGATCTGTCTGGAAGTCAGGATGGTTAAAGTTTTGCAGATGTAATCCAGTTGAACTAATGTTATCAATCTGAATATTATTGTAATGTGATTGAAATCCCAATTTACACATTTTTCGTTTTTTGAATATGAGGCAATGACTACTGAAAGTTTATTTTTATCCACCAATCCAACTTCAAAATTTGACCATTTCGTATTTTTCGCATATGTGCAGGATATGTTCCATGAGCATAACTGTGGCTTATAGATGTCCCCTGAAGTTTCTGAAATGATTTATTCTGCATTCACTGAACACTTGAGTTGTGCACGAGGATGGTGACCTAGCTCAACAAAATAGAACTTAGGAAATGGCTCTCTAAAATTTTAAGGATTTTTGGCACAGATGCTCGCCAACATCTCGAGTCATATCAACGCTGGAAGAGTTAGTTTTATGGAAGTTCCCTTCAAAGATAAATTTGATGTCACTGACTGGTCCCTGGACGCAATCTATATAGCCCACTTGGCAAGTAGTTTCCATAATAGGGTGATTAGGGACACTCGGACTCAGCATTTGTGGATCATTTAACTTTGTCAGCCTGCTACACAATGAACAAGAAGCAAGAGGGGGAGGACGTTGAAAGATTGCACGACCAAGGAAGCATTAATGTGGGATGCATTTATGATTTGTCCGCCTCAATATCATGGTGGACGCACCAAATGTATTCGGAAGAAATTCCCGTTGGTGTGGAAAATTTGATTCGATGTAAGACAGTGCCCCAGATATCGACGGAACTGTATCAAGCTTGGTATTTGGTGGAATGGCTTATGGATACCACAGTTGCATTTAATGGAATATTTTAGCGTTGTGCCTCATGTTTGACGCTTAACCTCCTATCAGTTTCGTATATTTGTAAAAAAATCAATACGGGGTCCATAGCTCCTTATCCTTAATATACTATAAAGTATTTTGGGATTATATAATTATAAGACATCAGTTATTTCGTTTTCTATAACGGTGGTTTATATACGTATCCGGTTAGAAAAAAACAAATATGGGCCATGTATGGGCATGTATGGACCAGAAATTATACACATCTGGACATAGTATATGGCCAGGTATGACCTTACTCGCCCATATACATATATTATCGCCAATAATCGCCAATAATATATTACAGTAGAAAATTAAGGTCAGTGTTTATGCGATGCACACTTGAGAGTTCACTTGCTAATTGCACATTTATGGGTCATATTATAACACACGATTTTCATAATTTACAGCGAATATTAAAAAATTAGAAATCAAGATTCAAGGGTCGACCTTGATCATTAATCAAAGTTGAGTTAATTGGTTGCTCGTGGGGAATAAATTAATGAAAGCGTAAATTAATGCCGTAGTAGAAAGTCAAAAATTATGCTACTGAAACGCACTAATTATGTTTTAAGTGTTCGTTTTTTTCATTTGTTTACTATATATTCACCAAGTATTTCCACAAACAGTATAGAAGCATGTTAATGGAGTTTTTTATTACCTTGAACTTGTAATGGAGTTCTACTCGTCCAAAACACGTTATTTGTATACTCGTATATAATGTAAATCACAAATTTGCAGTTGCTTACTCATCAGGCAGAAAATCATGGCCAATGGAAGGTAAAAATTACTCGATTTTATATCAAGTTTATATTTAATGAATGTTAGTGAATTATGTTCAACTTGACTTTCAATATAAAGTCAAGGGCTGTTTTGCCTGTCCAGCAAAACTCGTTTCATAACATGTCGTTTGGGGGAACAAACATTCGCAATACAACCCTTGAAAATGTAATTTAACAAGCTTAAGCTCACTACGTGCATGATGATCACCTAAATACTAATGAAACTTGCAATTCCGGGAATCAGAAGGTCGTGTTCATCTTTCACCGCTAGACAATTTAGGCGAAATAATCAATATAGAAGTTAACCCAGTTATAGATGTCACACATTTCGTTTAAGGATTGGAAGTTAATAAGTTTCATACCGCATTCCGGTCACATCCCATGAATCCCTCAGTCATCTTGTCAACATTAACCATTAATGGGCCACGGACGAATAAAAAGGTACTCATCCAAATGATAGTACGACCATGAAATGAGAAAGATACAAGTTCGTCGCAGAGTTCAATAACATCAATTTTACGAATGTACGAAAGTATAATTAAATTCCATTGCCCTAAGGGTTTCCAACGACTCATTTGTGATATGGTTGCAAATTTACTCTCGTTGCATTCTGGAGCCAAACTATGCTTCCCAGGGTGGAAAAGTTAGATTATGGTTGAATATGGAAAATATATGGACACATCAGAAATATATGATCATATATGCAAATGTATAACTTTGTATTTCCATCTATATTATAAATTCATCATAGTCTATATTTTATATGTGCACTTATTATTTCTGTATTTCATTACACAGTATGTGCAAAATTAATTTATTGGGTAATAATATAAGTTCATATTTCCATAAATGTAACTAGGTGTTAAAGTTGTTAAAACTGAGGGAAGTGCAAATGGTAGCTACGCTGCAGCACAGCACAGCATTGCAGTGAAGCGACCTAGAATTACATATGTTGTGTGATTGAGGAATTCAAACATCAACCTTTATACTCTGATTCATGCTAATGTTGTCATTAAATGTGCAATATCACTTGGTGGATAAAGCATAACATGTCATCTCTGGATTTCATATCAGGAAAATATGATATCACACAATACATGTAATTGTTGGTCGTTTCACTGTAGTACAGATCTGTGCTGCGACGCAGCTATCATTTGGCGTTTTCCTCAGTTCTTAAAGATCTTCTAACAACTTTAAATAATTTCCAATGAAGACAAAAACAGTTGATTTCATACAAACAGACCATTATATTCCTTTGCCTAATTTTCATTTTGTCCTATGTGTTAAGGGCTAAACGTTATGTAGATTTCCGTGAACAAATGGTCGTAGTTAAAATCTATCAACATCAGTGGATAGAGCACACATAACTTCCTATTTAACTGCATTAACAGAACTTTCATAACTAAAATTTAAGGAAAGAATTGGAGTAGTCAGAAATTCTGACCCATCCTGTATTTTGGTATACAATTAAAAATGACCACCAATACATTACACCTCTAGACTTCTCTAGATGTTGCATGTGAAGAATGGTCCATATTTATGTCATATATATTTTAATATATTTAAATATAATTTCAATCCTGTAAATTATTTTAAAAGTACCTGCAGACGCATATGTTAAGTGGTGATCACGTAGTTTAAATTGGTAAATGTCGTGAATGATTACAGCTATTCACAGCTGTTCTGAAGTACAGCCAAGAATCAAGGATTCTTTTCTAGATAATTTAAGATTCTGTTAGCAGTAAGGAATCTGAAGACCTCTTTACTATCTTTTTCTTCTTTTCCTATTCGCACTTTTCAATTGTCATTTGAGCATGGCAGCCAGGATTTACTTTTCCCTGTGCCAATGACGACAGTGAAATTAACTCTATAGAAATTGCCTTACGTGGCTTAGCACAAATTTGAATTTCAAAAGAGTTATTTTCAATGAGTTCATCAAGTTTCAAGATCGCAAAATCAATAGATCCATTATGCGAGCTTCAAACGGCTAAGATTACTGAAGAATGCGTAATTCAATAAGCTTGCCTTAAGTAAGCCCCGAATCCCTCGTACATTTAGTTTCCTTACCTCTATCATATCACCATGGAAAAATAATGTTTTAAACTTTTCTATAATATGGTTTTGAAATGGAACCGCAGTCTCATTTAACACTTTCTTACTGTTGTTGCCTTGTGGTAAATCAATATTCCCAAATCCTTTAATTAGCCTCTCTCATTCGAGAAGCCAGTAGATCAAACCGGAAACGCTGATTTCGGCGGAAGTGAATGTGCGCAAGCGCACGGATATATTTCTACATCACAATATGCTAAGTTTTTTTTTTTTTTTAGAATAACGAAATGCACCTAAAATGATAGCTTTCATAGCTTGAATTTTTTTATTGGATAGAAAGGGATATGCGAAGATTCCAGTAATTACACGTCACGTTCTTGGTTCGTGCAATTTTAGAACTAACCGTTAAAGATACGACTAAAATTACAAGTCGTGGCAATCGTTAATCAAATGTATCTTAAGCACCCATTATACTAATGTTACGGCGCTCTTCAACATTCTAATTAAACTTTTTGCCCTATCTTTAACGGTTAATGTTATAGAATTACTGGAACCGTCATACGTCTTTTCTTATACAACCGCACAAACGAAATGCCCATATCGAAATAGTGTGAATTTACACCCCGTTCACACGAGGTTCTCACAGCGGGATCGTGAGACCATATCAGCTGTTTTACTGTGTATATCGACTTTGCATGGACATTTCATAATATTTCAGCATGCAGTATACTAGAATGTAGCCTTGAAATGGTGTACCATGGAAACGTATTTTCAAAAATTTTAATATAGTTTGAGGCCGTTATTGTTAATTGAAAACTGGATTTCATGACATTTTAACTGCATTGACACAGTAGTAGTGGCGTAAATTTAACGTGTAACGGGGACAGAAGCACTTGCGTTGATAATTATTTAATATTATATGATCCTATATGTTATACATGTATATTTGTTAGCTGTAATTGGTCGTAAATTAGGACAAAATTTAATTAACTTGGTGTTTACTTTTCGTTCTGACTTGCTCTGGAGACTGGATGTTTGCAATTTTGATTACGAATAATTCCTGGAAATAAGTCTCTTCAAACACACACGTTTATACGTATTTTCATAGAATAATACACATTTACTTGCATTATAATGCAATGTTTTGGTTAGGCGTGTAATCATACGAAGGCAATATTCATAGATTAATTTAATCATTTATTTGACAATGATTATGTTTTATTAAATATAGATTGCACATTAGGGACTTTACTTGTCAGTCATATTCGTATGTTAAACTAAATATACAGGGTGGACCAGAATTCCTAGCCACACTCTACTTTTTTTTCGTAAATCTTATAGTTATGAAATTCTGTTAATAGAGAGTTTGAGCCAGCCAACGCTTTAACGTTAACCTTAACGTTAACGTGGGGAAGGGAGGAGCAACGGTCTTAACTAC
>JAUJYV010000366.1:0-48118 GCA_033995625.1 Ophyiulus pilosus
GAAAATGGGTACGACCCCCCTACCACATGGCATTTATTTGCTGACTGTAGGGTACTGAGTTGAATTGAATTGAATACTTTCCTAGCTAAAGCTCCGCAAATTCCTAGTATTTCTGTCCGACTCGATTCCCCTAGCTTTTCCAAATGACCGACTATTCGGACAGCCTGTGACCGAAATGCCCTTTTCTAAACCCCGCAACTTTGTTACGTCCCTAGTAAGACCCGTTTCCTATGCTCGTAAAACCATTCTCGATCAAAAACCGTCGGTGATTTTCAGCATGGAAAAAGGGTTTCCCGGCGATGGCGACGGCGAGTCCTTCGAGGACGGCTTCGCCCCCAACAAGCGCCGAGGAACCGCCCACGTTTTCGACGTCGATGCGCTGGAGGCGTTTCTCGGTCGCAACGGGCTCTCCATCGTGGTGAGGGCCCACGAGGTGCAGAAAGCCGGATTCCAGGTAAACGAGACAATTTTCTTAAAACGTCTTTCGTCGGCAGCCCAACTCCGACTTCTTAACCCCCGTTGTTTTGTCTTTCGAAGTTGCAACAGCGTGGCAAGCTGCTGAGCGTTTTCTCCTCGTCCGGTTACTGCGGCGGTTGCAACGAGGCTGCCTGCGTCCTCGCGGACAGGCACAAACTGAGGACCATCCGGCTGGACACCACCTGAGCCGACCGTCGTTTCGTAACGAACGTTTAACGGATTCGTCGTTTTTACCAAATCACGGCAACACCCGCACCGCTAAAGGTTTCCGAGAAAATACGATCGTAAGCGTAAGTTTTTATTCCCGCATGATTTTTCACTCGGGTCCCTCACGTTTTCACCAAAGCGCAACCACGTAATTTGAAAGTTTGCTCTCGACGTAAATAATACTTGCCTTTTGACAGGTCACGATAGTTTCTTAAAGCTTTCGTTCTTTCGCAGAAACTCACTAAAACTTCACAATTTAAGGAGTCAGATAAGCAAACATTTAATTAATGTAAATTCTCCGCGATTGCCCTAGGTTTTGAGAGTGCTCACGAGAGCATTTTTGAGAAAACCTCGAGAACGACTTTTTCTACTTTTGTAAAACGTAACAAAAACGAAAATCTGTCGGAGTAATCTTCGTAATGTCAACACCAAATCTGCTGGTGAAAATTGCCATTATTACAGATAGGGGAATATCCCTTCACCCGTTAATCCGACGGTAAAATCGATGCCATATCTGAAAAAGAGAAGGGCTGATTTTATTTGACCCGCTCACTTTCGGGTCGTAGTTATTTTAGAATTCCAAAAAAAACAAAACCACCAAAATTTACTGTATGCTAATTGTAAATAGAAAACATTAAATATGGTTATTTTAAGGCAAATCATTTTATTCAAAAAAGTGATTCGTCTACATTTCATTGATAAAATTAAATAAAGCTTCACCTTAAAAAGCGTATTGTGTGTGCCGTGACAATAGTAGCACCTAGTGTGCCACGAGCTGAAAAAGGTAGAAAAACAACGGTTTACATTCAAAAGTCCTACAAATTAAAGTTTTGCAGAGCTCCGTGAAGGACATTCAAAAGTGTATTTTTTTCCGATCTGTAATGATAAGGGCCTTACAAAATATTTTTATTTTAACGTACATGTTTTCACGATAAATAAGTGCGATAAAACTCGGTTATTTTACTCATAACCCTTCGTATAATCGCGGAAGCTGCAAAACAACAATAAATAATTGTGAAACTCGTGATCGAGTGCTCAAAAGACCCTTGCCCTTTGCAATTAAAAAATTAAAATTGAGTCAAGGAGGACTATTGAAACTTTGGTATCAGAATGACCCAGATTATTCTCCCCCCCTTCATTTCCATTTTAGTAGCAATGGGGTCCAACGGGTGGAGGAACTCTCTGGTCCCAATTGACATGTATTCCACTATAAATAACGACATATCAGAATGGTGCTCTGCGAGTACCGGCAATTTCGAGGCCGTTAAAACTGTAAAATTTAGATAAGTATTGGGTCCGCTTTGGGACAGTTTACGGTTAGTTATTTGCGCTTTTTTGCAGTTTATTTTAAAACGACACATTAAAACGGCTTCAAATTTTGAGAGATATTTTTAGAAAGCAGTTTTTACATTATGTATATTCCCGTTTTTAGTTAAACAAATTTGTTTTAGAGTTATTCATAAAAAACCCAGATATTGCTACGTGTTGTAACTCGCCCGCTCACTCGGTGTCGAATCCCCCTGGCGGGAGAAATGGAGCAGCCACGCGCGGGTGCAAAACGAAAACCGGGGTTCAAGAAGGTCATTATGCCGAAGTAATAAAAATGTGACCAGAATTGACCTCCGCGATGGCGTATTCGGTCAAGCCGTCGGTCTTTTTTGGTCCCCATCGAGGCGCCAAAGGGCTTAACTGACGCTTCGAATCCAATATTAAATTACGCAAACGGAATAAGGGGGGGAGGGGGGGGTCATTAACATGCGGGGTCTATTTCCCGCCATATACTAAGCTAGGACTCGCTCGAGCGTCTTTTAACGCGCTATTGCGAAAAGAGAGCGGATATTGGGGAAAGAGTCAAAAGTAAAAAAAAAATAGCCGACTCTTAATTAATTAAAAAAATAGATTCACACCGAAAGTAATGAAAATGCTAAGCATGGAATGGATAGGGGGACCGCTTTCCAGCAGGCGGTAATGACGTCGCTCCGCCGACGAAACCTAGTTCCGTCTTGTTTTCGAGGTTTCATCGCTGACCCCGAGCCTGTTTTTTTCCGGCGTCAATGCGCGTTTGTCCGAGGGGTCACCGAGGTCCCCGGGGAAGATTCGGGGTGAGTTGGGGGTCCCCCCGTCCCTAAATCCGGCATCCGTGACGTCAGGCGGTATCCCTCCGCCGCCGCCTTCGACGTGCGAATGTAGTTCGGTGCGGTCCTTTTCGCGAGAGGGCCGATTCATCGTCTGGAATAATAAGAGACACTAGTGAAGAGGAGAATAAAAAAGTGCGCTTTCCGAAACGAGGAGAAACGAGTTTTATACATCCGTGCTTATTATTTCGTCCGGTGATTATTTGGCGGCCAGCGAACGAAGCGGGGCATCGTTATGACTCTTGGACCGTCGATTTTGTAACGGGAATCCAAAGTCCCTCCCTCCCCTCTTCCCTCCTCCCCCCTGGCCTCCCGAATCGGAGGACAATTCGCGTCCGCATAAGCAATACCCCCTTGAGGAGCCGATACACGCACCCGACGATCTCTCTCTCTCTCTCAATACGATTTAAGGCCTAACCGCTGTGGAAACATGAACGGCAACGCCGCCGCTGCCAAACGCAAGAATCGTCCCAACCTGCCCAGGTTAGTGCACCTTTTTTTCCTTTCTCTCTTTCTCTCCTTCTTCTCGTCGTTGGGTGTTTTTTTTTATTTTTCCACCGCCGTTTTTTTTTTTTTCCTCGACGTTTCGTCCTTGCCCATTCAAACGAAAAGAACAATCATCCTCCATCTTTGACCCCTCGCTCGAAAAAAGAAGAACGCCAGCACGAGATTTTTGGCGTTCCATTCGCTCACATCTCGTTCCATTGCGCGTTTTATCGCGAGATGTTCGAAATTGAACAGTTCCTTTCTTCGTTTTTTTTGGAATAACGACGATTTGCGCCGATGTAAAAAAGCGCGATTTTTTCTTCCGAGTCGCTCGTTTTTTTGGAGGGAGGTCGACGTTTTTCGTTAAGATACAAAATTAACGCTATCTAAATCAGTTTTGGAAGCCCGGGTGAGTGGCCGTGAACGAATCTCCCTACTCGGAAACAAAATGGGGGATGGGAAAATGTGTGAAAATTGCACCCTGTTCGAACGAGCTGTCATGGCGGAAGATAAACCCTCGTCAAGGTACGGTAAAACCAAAACGTGTTCGCGCTTTTTTAGCATTTCTGGGCATTGGAAATGCCGCATTTTCGCACGCCCAAACGAGGGAACGGAATACGGTGAAGTAGTCGCCCTTTTTTCTATCTATTGTACGCGGGAGTGCATTCGGTGATGCCCCGTTGCCAGAAGCATGGCCGTCCTCCCTTTAAGCCTCTGGACAGTCCAATATCCTTTATCCAAAATATAGGTTAAATCGGTAAGAGCCCCGAATTCGTAATAAATCGTGGACGAACCGATATCTTCTAACGTCTGGATAATACGAAGGATTACTGCGTATACTGTCATCGTTTGGGCCTAACACAAACGTGAACGATATTAGTTAAACCCTCGTCATAGTGAGTTTTGTGTAAACGTCGTGACAGTATCACAAAATAGTTATCTTTCCCGCTATTTTGTAGACGGGACAGTTGTGAAAACCTGCCTCCGAGACAGCCTCTGTGAAGCAGAATTTGTTGGTTAATATTTCATCGAGATCCGGTTAACGCATTGGCAAATAAAAGTCACTGCTTTTTCCCCATATTTGAGATTGTAAAAAAAAAAATAAAAAAAAAAATGTTTAAATACGTGGTAATTAAAAAGAGGGCATTACCAAACAACTCCCAGTTTCTTTCGGTGAATTCAAATTTCGTTTTAAAGAATGCATAAAAAAATACTTACTGTGCAGTGAGTTTTTAGTCCAGTGGGTTACGCAAATCTCATTCAGCCTCTTGTCGCGATTGATAAAAATTGGGTTAAAATCATATGCCGGGCCAATGCGCAGGAGATAAAGTGCCTGAATTTAAAGCAAAGTTTGTCATTAAAAGATTGAATTTTATTTCCATTTAGGGGACCTAGAGGAAAAGGACTAATGGACAGACCCGGCGCCGTACGTATCTTCTCCTCCATCGACATTGCTAACGGTTCCGCAGTCGGTTGCATCGAACCGGTTAAATATAATCGCTGGCAGAGACCATTTCGTGCATTCAAATTTCCAAACATATCGGGGGATTTGGGGATTTGTCAGAGACAAAAGTTTAGCATAGTTAAAAGACTGCATCAAGCTGCCGAACCTTAAGGCCGAGAATGGTGCAACCGAGGGCGAGACCTGCCTTTGCTAAGCGTCCGTTTTCCAGCAATTTTGTTTACTTACGAGCCTTGTATTTCAGGTCGATGGCGTTTACAGCAATGCAAGATTCATGCACGCAGCAGCCTCGCTCCTGGTTTGTAGAAAAGTCAACTCTGCTTTTTTCTCTCGAATTTCCGATAATTCCTCGGTCCTAATCGTTCCGTTGTCGTCCGGTTTAGGGTTGCATAGTCCAAGTGACGACTGCCGACGGCACAGTTTACGAAGGCATATTCCGGACATTCTCGCCTCAGGTCCGTGTCCTCTTCCGACGCCCGCTCTGCTTTCCTTTCCACTGTTTTTTTTCTTATTCTTTCGTTTACCCCGCAGTGCGAATGTGTCCTGGAAATGGTGCACAAGGTTGATAGCAACATGCAGAAGCTGGGCCAGATATGCACGCCGACTAAAGACGCCATCATACAGAAGCTGATTATAAAGACCTGCGACATTGCAGAGTTGACTACGGCTAATGTAGACTTAGAATATGCCACAAAAGGTACCAACAACTTTTGCTGGGTTTGTAGGGCGATTTCTGGTTGTCTGTTGGGTCAAAAGCCGATGTTGTCTTAAATTTCCAGACGACTCGAACGCCTGTTGCTAGTTGCTATTACTATTAAAGACAGTTATCAATTGACGCTTCAGAAATCACGAGTCTTCCCTCCTCCAGATACTAGCCGCCCCAAATGCCCGTGCTGCAAAACGAGACCTACAATTATTTTGTACCTTTTTTAGACGTTTTCGCCACAGACAGCTCGATCAGCAAATACAACGGGCAGCTAGCCGAAAAAGAGTTGGAGCCGTGGGATGGCGCTCCTGCTGACAGTGAAGAATTCTCCGGGCTTGATAGCGAAAGCGCGGTAAGTTTCAACATTTTTCAAACTTGTTATTTAGCGCCCTGTTCGAGCGTAACGGTTTGCCTTCTCCCCCCTCCGCAGAACGGTTGGGACGTCATCGACATGTTCCGCACAAACGAACAGCAATACGGCGTCCAGTCTACCTACGACCACTCGTTGGCCGGCTACACGTTAGCATCTCTTGACCTTCATACGCAATCTCGATTAGTCGGCTCGGGGAATGTTCACGAAAAACGTATTTTTTCTGCCTCTTTCAGGATGCAGCTAGAGAAGAAAAACACGGACGAGTACAAGAAGAACGAAGCCAAGGCGCTGAAAATTGCCAGCGAGATAGAGAGCAGCGCCGCCTACAGGATACGAGTGGCCACCGAAAACACCGACGAGGACGAGAAGATCAGCGCTGTGGTCAGGCCCAACGATAATGCCAACTGCTCAGGAAAGTAAGTGACGACGACGTACGCTAGAACCTGCTTAAGGAATCCATTTTGCGCGCTCCCAAAATATACCCCACGAGACGTTTTCCTGTAGAAGTCTAATCTCGCGGTCCCTAAAGTACAATTACATTGTCGTTTTCCCCGCTTAAGAAGTTTTGGAAGTCGCAAACCACATATCGATGCATCAATATTGTGATTTAACTAAAAAAAGACTGAATTTGCAAATAATCAACCATGGAATGAAAGGTGAAGAGCTATAGCACTTAAATAAATTAACCGCGATTTTAAAAGGGGAAAACTAATCCCAGCTTCGGCCCGTGTGTTCGTAATTATGCAATGCAGTCAAAGGACTAATGATGAAAAAGGAGTGGCAGAACAAAAGCACGATGTGTAATTTCAAGATTATAGAAAGTTAGTTTAGGCTTGGTGATATTATCTTAGCTCGCGCCGCTGTCCTAGATCCCCAAATAATTTCTCAACTGAGAGATAATAGAGCATACGTAAATTGGGTGTTATTTATTGCCATATATTTAACGTACCAGCTACTACCGTACAGCGTTTACGAAACTTTCCAGTTTTGTTAGTTTTGCCTGCTTAAAAAGTTGGAAAACTCCGGTCCCTCGGAAAACTTCATAACTGGGGGTTGATGTTTGGCTTAGCTGGCATTGTGGATGTGGTTACTCGGTAGACGTTTCGCCCGTATCGTCGCTTATCCGTTCGCTTTACTTTCAGGTACGTTCCTCCGGGAAAGCGAAAAAGCCAACCTGGAGGCAAGCCGATTAGGAGCACCCCTTCTCCACAAAGCTCGTACGGCGGTCCGCCCTCTGGCATGGGCCGACCGGTCCACGGCATGTCTCACCCTGCCCACGTGCCCATGCCGCCGCAGTCGTCTCACGTCATGCACCCCAACAACGGAGGCTTGGTCGGCGGTCCTCCGCCCTCGGCACACCCCAACATGGGTCCGGCCAGGTCACCCCACGTGCCCCCACACCACGTGATGCCCCCGTTGCCGCACGCGCAACCGCAGCAGCAGCCGCCTTGCGGCGTTTTAAACCAGAGTCAGAGTGCCGGGAAACCTCTGGCGCAGATAAGCGAAGGCGAGGCCAAGCTGAACGGCACCCGAGAGGAGCACAAGAAGCCCCCCGCCGAGGGCCAGATCGGGGCGGAGAACGACGTTAAACCGCTGCAACCGCCGCCGCCGCTAGACCAGGTTAAATTAGTGACCAGTGAACTGAATAACAGCGGTCCCCCAGTGCAAGTGGCTCCACCGCATCAACTAGCGTCTAGCAATCATATACAATCGAAAATTACTAGGAAAATAATTACTACCAAGGGTGAGTGTCGGCCGCGTGCCGCCTCCTTGCTTTTTCCTCGCCGCCTTTGTTTCGTGCTTGTGGCTAATCGGTGGGTGCGGTTTTCGCTGTGTTTTCAGCTGCTCGAGAAGAGGAAACTGCCGATCTGAAAAAATTTAAATCTAATTTTAAGGTAGGAATCAAGTTCTCATTGTCAGGGGGATGGAATTCCTTAAAGTTTTGCGAAGTCTGTCATTTTAGTTGCAGAACCCTCGCAGGGCTCGAGATTAGACCTTTGTCTCATTTTACGCACTATACATTTCGTGCTGATGTTTTTAAAGAAAATTATATAAATTGTGAGGTTTTACACTTTATATCTTTTTCAAAATCGAGCCCAACAAATTTTAGGCTGTATCAAAAATAAGTTTTAGCTCGAAGAAAAAATGTACGAGAGCATCCATTTTTAAATCAAAATTTAAAGCCTGAAAGCTTTAGCATCGCGGATTTAATGTTTGCGTGCAACAAATCGCCCATCAGTGGTGTTTTTTTTACTCATTGGGAATAAATTCCAACCAAAATGGGACGCGAAAGTATCTATATAAAAAATACTTGTTTTGTTTTAAATAATTCCGAAATAATTTATTACAACAACGATTCAAAGTAAAAGCGTTAGTAGTTTTTGTAACTTCGGTAGTATTAATTTTTTCTGCCAATCCGCCCCTTTGATAATCCTGGCGTTTGATATTCCGGTGTCTGATCTCCGACGAATTTCCATTTGTTTTTTCTCCAGTTATCCGAAGAAGTCAAGGAAGAAGCGAGTAAAGTAGAAGAAGCCGACCTTAAAGAGAAATTAGACGACGTAGATAAAATGACAAAGTCAGCAAAAAAAGCCCGATGAAATGCAATTTGGCACGGAAGGAGATTCAATTTGTTCGCTAAATTCATCTTGCCTTTTTGATTTTTTTTGCCGTTGCAGCACCCTAAAGAAATCCACCTTAAATCCAAATGCCAAAGAGTTTGTCTTAAATCCGAATGCAAAATCCTTCACTCCCGTGAGTCTGTTCATAAATTTTAGCTCGTGGGGGGAGCGGGTTCGTAGGTCGTTTATAACATTCCGGGATCGGGGCCTTAATTCCGTGCGTTCTTAAGTGTGTTTTTTACGGATGTACGGGTTTTACCGAAGTTTTTTGCCAACTTAAAGACGAATCGCTCGTTGCGCGATAATTGTAAATAAATTCATGCTTTTTTCAATTTAACCTACGCATCGAGTGGTCGGTAATTGCAATACGGAAACGTGATTTTGGAGCGACGGCTAAATTCGTACGTTTGGCGAAGCACCGATTGAGCTGTCGTCGATCCAAAATCTCGCTTTCGTTCTTTTCACTTAACTAGGCTTTGAATTTTAGGGACCATCCGAAATGTTTTTTTAAACTGCTTTCTTTGCAATGACGGCAATTAACGTACTCGGTCTGAACTCGATTATTCTCGTCTTAACGAATCTAGACGTTCGTCTAGACGGCGCTGGCCAGTTTTTCAGAAACTATCCAAAGTTGCAATTTGGATATTCTCTGAAACTTCCGCGCCGGTCGAGCAAAAAAAAATTGACGGGCGCGTCCCGAACATGGAATCAAGGCCCAGGTCTGCGGCTCGCCCGTTTGTCGTACGCCGCACAACCCCCTTCCTTGTCCTTTCCGCAGCGGAGTCCGAGCACCCAGATCCCGACTCCTCCACGGCAGCACACCCCGGGCACCATCATGACGCAGCCGCCGTCTATGCCGGTGGTCCACAACCAGCACCACAACACACACCTGTACTCCCCGATGGGTGGTCACAACCATTACATCATGGCCACACCCATGAATGTCTCCCTCGCAGCCACCTCCATGAGTGCGGCGGCCATGCAGCAAGGACAGAGGTTCAGAAAACGTGCGTTCCTCCCGACTGCTAAACGCTCGACTTTCTCCTCTTTTCTGTCGAGGATGTTCGATTAACGCATTTCTTACCCCCCTCGTTTTGCAGCTAATCCGGGATCGATGCAGCAGAGGCCGGAGTTCTCGCCTTCGATGCACGTTGCCGCCGCCACGGGTCAGCCCATCTTGGCTTCGACGGCCATGGCGACGCCGTCGTTCGTGCAGTACGCTCCCCAAGCAATGGTTCCATCGCACGGTAGCCAACAGCACAACATGCCTTACACGCAGGTAAGGATCCCCCGAGAATGCGCGGTTAAGCCGTCGCCGCAGCCACCCTCGCTCACGCCCTTTTCTCTCTCTCTCTCTCCACCAGATGTATTCCATGGTCACCTCGAGGATAATGCCGGGTCAGGGCATGACCATGGTTCCGTCGCATCTCGTGACCCATCACGATACACAGCACGTGCCTAGTCAGATGTTCGGTCAGTCTCCCCATTTCGAATTTATCCGCTATCCTCCTGGGGGGACTCCGGCCAAAACCCGTAAGCGCGCGTCGGCGGACTAGCCGCCAATCTGCAAAGAAATTTCATCCGTTAGCCGTGCGTAGTCCGACACGACCTCGATCGCCATCGTTCGCTTCCGAATCTGCAGTTCCATGCCTTTTTTTTTTCTTTTTTTTTTTTTTCGATTTTGCACGACTGTTTGTGACGTTTCCCGACTGCATGCGGGCAAAATACAGATTACCCAAGAGCGTAAATTTTGTACATTTACGCAAGTTTTGTAAAAGGGGTTGGAGAGAAATTTTTTATATTTTTAAAAACTTGTATGTCTCGCCACCGTTGTTAAGCTTCCAATTCTTAATTTGTACGTGCCTCGAACGGTGGAAGAAACCATTGAAAAAAACCTTTAAAACGTGTAAACGGCGAACGTTGGCACTCGATGGATGCTACCCTCAGACGAGTCGGAGTCGCCCCGTTCCGCGTGACACTGCGAAAGGGCTTTTTGTCCGTGTTGTTTCGAACCTTTAAAATTCGACCTCTTGGTTTTTTTTTTGAAGCGGAGTAAATTTTTTTACAAATATTTAGTTTCGTTCAAATTTTTTTTATTTGGTTTGCAACTTCAGAATTTTACGCCGAAGATTAAGGAAATGAACTCCAGATAACGTAGTAGTGTCGAGGGAGACATTCGTAGCCAAACTTATTCCTAGCAAAGATATTGTGCGGCCAGGGTAATAGATTTTATTCTACGTCTCGGGACTCCAAAGCCCTTCTTCGGATAGCGCAACTACGTACTGTGCGGATACAGAAATTTGCTAATTAATTGTATTTTTCTACGATCCTCTTTGTGCGCAAAGAGCATCCCCAGTTGTTTGTCGCTTGCCCTGTGCGTGGAAATAAATGGCTGCACAGCCAGTCTTAATGCGCAGACCCAGAGAGTTGCCGATTTATTGTATTTGATCCTTTGAGTACGAAGAGCGTCCGTAGTTGTGCTACCTAAAGGGCTCTGGGTCCGAAACGCCGTACTCTGGCTGCAGAATTTACGCCGCTTACTTGTTACGAAGCAGCCGCGCGAAGAACGGAGAAGACTAGCGGGAGATATTGTATCGTTAATTTTTGGTTTCCGTCTTTTTCAGTTTCCGCGCATCCAGGGGTCCCCCAGCAGCTGCCTCCTGGCTCCACGCCTCCCCACCCGGCCCAGGCCATGACCCCGGGCGGCCCGCACCCCGGTCAGCAGCAGTCCCAGGGCCAGCAACAGCAGCCCCAGCAGCAGGGACCCATGGGTGCCCAGGGCCAGGTGACGGGCATGCACCCGACCCCCAGCCCGGTGCACGCGGGCAACCCCCAAAACCAGGGCAACCACCAGCCCCCCAACAACCCCAACGCCCTGCAGCTGACCGCCTACCCCAGCATGCAGCAGCAGCAGGCCAACATGCAGCAACAGCAACAACAGCAGCAGCAGCAGGCGGGCAACCCCCACGCCTCCAACTCCCCACAGACTATGCATCCGTCGGTCACTCCTTCCTCCATGGCGCAGTCCAACCCGCACTTCCACCCCGGCTCCATCGTGACGCACGCCGGCGCCGGGCCCCACGGCTCGCATTCCTCCCAGGCCCAGGCGGCGGCGGCAGCGGCCGCGGCGGCCTACCAGGGCCACCAGCAGATGGTCATCCTGCACCCGCAGGGGCCCGGCACCCCCACGCAGATGGGCTCTCACCCGCAGGGAATGCCCACCCACACGCTGCAGGGCCACCCCATCCACGGGCACGCCGCTCCCTCCCAGATGGCCCACCTGGTGCCCCACACCTCCATGGCGCTGGCGCCGGTCATCCAGGCCACGTCCGCCTCCGTACAGGCCGCCGCCCAACATCACCAGCACCTCTTCATCCAGCACCACTCAGGTAGGCTCAGCCGTATTATGTGCGCCGTGCCCTCGCATTCTTACCCCGTGTGAACTGCCCGGAGAAAATGTTAGTAATAACGCAAAAGGGGGGCCGACGAAAGCGACCGCGGTATTTGTCGGATGTCCGCACCCGTCGGGATCACCCGCTTCTCCCAGTTTCCTGCAGACCGAACCCGCGTCTCTCTGGCTTCTCCTCCGCTTTGTGGACTCTTGGTTTGGCGCGAGTTGTACATAATAAGTGTAGAGTTTATCCTCACTGGCCAATTCCCCTTTCTCCTCCTCCTCCTCCTCCTCCTCGACTGTCGCAAAAGCAACCATTTTCTTCCTCCTCTCCTTGCTCTTGTTACAAAACTTCTGGCTTTGGTCTTCCGCACTCGGCAACCGTAAAAGCTTTCACCGTGATCTGCGCGTGCGCTTCGGTGGTAGTGGTGGTTCGAGGACGTTGCTAAGCAGCTCGTAGGTAGAGACGCGAAAGCGCGTTGAGAGAGGATAGAAAGGCAGTAACGGGAACTTTAGGACCCCAGATAGCGTCAGAAATTGATGGGTCGATGCCCCATTCCCGTTGCGTCCGCCGAACGGAAAAAGCACGTCCGTTATCCCCCAACGTATTAACGGACGGCAGAGTGGGAAATGACCGGTGGGAATGGGGCGCGAGACGAGACGTCTCGGCAACATTTTCAAACTCGTTTATTTGTAAATAGAAAACGGTTAGAATCGTTGGTTGTACAGCGCGTTATTTCGCACCTGTATTATATCCGTATAATTAGTTTAGATTAATTAGAAAGGCGTCGGCAGCGTCCTCTAGTCGCGTCCCGAGTTCCCCCGGCCGGCGTCCAGTGCTTAATGTTCATGGAACTGCCCTTTTCTTTCCCCAGTGCCTTACAACATGTACAGTGGGTAATCTTCGGCTGTCCACACCTGGCGACCACAACCGCAACGGCAGAATTTCAAACGCATCCGCAGCACGCTTAGCTCCTGTCGTGGGTGTGCTAAAGTGGACAGCGGTCGACGATCGGCGAAACCAACGGACTGATTCGTACGAGTACGAGAAAACGTAGTCTCGACGCCGATGCGCACACCGTGTCCAGCTTTCGTGCGTTTACTCACGATACACGAACTTACCACACGAACCCGAGGAAAAAAAAAAACAAAAAAAACAACCAACCACGACATCCGCACCGACGCCGACCCGGAAAGTAATGCAACATAAATTCGGTTCATCTTTTTTGTCAAAATTGTGCCACTGTGTGGCTCGTTAAGTTTGGGTGTTGCAAAATTGTCCGCTCCCCTCTCTCCTCCTCCTCCTCCTCCTCCTCCTCCTTCTCCTCATCGTTTCTTCCCCGCAGGGAAACAAAAAAAAAAGTTCACGTTTTGCCGACTTTTAAAATTCGAGGACCTCCTTCCTATCCCCGTTCCTCTCCCGTTAATAAAATTAGCGAAACCTTGCCCACCAGGTTTATTTGATTTTTAATTATTGTTTCCTCTATCCTTTTTTTTCTATCCCTCTTGGTCTGTCCTCCCCCAGTTTCGAAAACAAGAGCCACAATGACCAGTTGATTTTTGTAGAATTGATTAAAAAAAAAACAAAAAAAAAATAAAAACTAAAACCTTAACTCCTTCGTACTGTAATAATAACGGAGCCTTAACTCGCCGATCTTATAGCTTTTTCAGGCGTTGGATTTACCCGAGAAGGACCGGACTCCGGTCTTGGCAACTCATCCAACGGTCCAAGACGTACCGACCAACTGGGAAGACGCCGGGATTTGCCTCATCTTTAAATCTGGTTCTATCGGATCTATCAAATTATTGCCCCGTGTGGTACGTAAAGTCTCGGAACGCAATCTATACAAATGTGTTTTGTCCGTTTTGAAAGGCCCAGAATGAAGATCCCAGTTTATGAAGTTCATTTTGTATGGTCCCAAATTAGGTCTTTATTGGATGGCCCTAAATGATGATCCCAGTTTATGAAGTTCATTTTAAATGGTCCCGAATAAAGATCCTAATTTGTGAAATCCATTTTGAATGACCCCAAATGATGATTCCAGTTTGTGAGGTTCAATTTAAATGGCCCCAAAGGAAGTCCTTTTTGGATGGCCCTAAACGAAGTTCCCAGTTTGTGAATTGAAATTATGGACTTTCCCTCGGCTTTCGGCCGAATTCTTGTCGGCTGTCGGCTTACGTTTACGCGCCTATCCTAGATGGCGCTAGGACTAAACGCAGACGTTCGAAGTTTTTTTTTTAATATTTCACTCCGTCTTAGGGCCTTTCCATCGCGATTAATTAGTGAATTAATGAACCAAAAATGACGGATTTATTGTAGGAATAGATTGCTTAACGAGCGGATCGAAAGCGAAGAAGTGGAGAAATTAATTGGGCATAAACGAGCGGTCTAAACATTGCGTGGGTGGAGTTGTCGTCTACGCCTTTCCACCCTAAATTGCGAGGGATATGCTGTTCCCTTCCCTGTTACCAACACGAAAAAAAGGAAAGTGCTTTTAAACAATTAATCCGATTAATGCTGCTCGGCAACCGTAGTTACACATGGCAAGCTCTTGCCAAGACGACTCGATAGGCGACGATCGGGAAAGCGATTTGGACACGAGTGCCAGCAGCGCTAGCGGACTTCACAATGGCTCACTGTCAAACGAAAAGACGGCCACGGATCGCTATGGATTCACCGGAGGATTTCAGTACACGCCCCAAGAAGAGTAAGTTAGACAAATGTTAGGGCCTATTGTGGAACTATGTCGTCCACGCATTTGTTCGTGGGCTCAAATGGTGTCACCGAGGTGTGGTAAGTGTCGCGGTGATCGCTGTGTAGCTATGTCGGCCCCTTTGGCAGGTGGCCAAAGACCCTCTCTTATGGGTGCTTATTTTAAGGCCCTATCCTCAACTTTGCTCTTTCCCCCCTCGTGGGCTCGTGGCCTCGGGTTAAGTTAAACTTAGTGGTTAGCGCTGGTTTCGCAATCTTGACTGAGGTTTTCAACGTTGTTGTCAAGGCAAATTGTTACTGGAAGCATCTCAGCATTTACATGGCAGCAAAAAACAGGCCTTCAAACAATCTGTCAGATGTGAATTACTACACTTGCGAGTGTATAAATCTTTCACATAGATGCTCTACCCGAGGTGAAAATATTGTAGGCATCTCCAAAAACTGGGCAGGATCGGAGGACATAACGTACGATCACCTATAAACTTATTCAGTTCTAGCTTTGGTAGCTTTAAGTTTTGCTTAAAGTCACTGACAGCATACAGTCCACTTTTGGGATTACTTGGTCGCAAACTTGGATTGAGAATCTTCTGTGCCTTAAAAATCAATAACTTAACTTTGTCCTTATGTTCCTCACTCTCTTTCAACTCTTTCGCATGAAGTTCGTCACTTCATTGCCCATCATCAAATCTTAAACCCAATCATTAAGATCTTAAATTTCTTCCATCAGAACTTCGTAGTCTTCGATTCAAATTTATTACCCTACATTCAGCACGAGAGTGCCAAGTCCTTTAAATGATGGTGCACCACACCCACATAAGATCTGGCAGTCAAGGTTTTTAATGCCACCATAACCCACACAGCCCCACGCTATTATTCCAGAGTGGTACCTTTTCTTCTCCATACAGTAAGCACACTACTGGGTTTAAGGACCTCAAACTTACCCACATCTTGTGAAGAACACGTCCCACATGTCCTTGTCTGATTGTTTGTGGTGCTACAACCTTCCCTGCCAACGTCGGCGCTTGAGTGGGTGCGGAGTTCGCACTCCGGTCGAGCGCGGTGGGAATTTTTTTGCTTGATCCAAGAATTTGAGGAGGGCTTGATTTTGCTATTCTCAGGCTAGAAAAACTAAGTTAACCACAACTTCTGTACCGTGATTGTACTTTCAATTAATCTTCGATTGTTTTTAGAAGCCGCCACGGCTTGCCTGCTGAAGTTTTGCGCAAACGAGAGTTGAAATGGTTGGATATGATAGAAAACTGGAACAAATACATGTCCAAGAAATATAAAAAGGTAAGTTGAAGATGGTTTTCTCACTGACTTACCGAATGTATCGCTAAATGTATTGTTTTGCAGGTGCGAGACAGGTGTCGAAAAGGCATTCCTCCTTCTCTCAGAGCCAAAGCGTGGCAAGTGCTGTGCGGAGGAGCGCATATGATGGAGCAAAACAAACTCGTTTTTAGCGTAAGTTTCATTAATATTAATTTAATTAATCCGTGTTTACGGATGGAGGTGTTTTATGGGACACAATTTTAGGATTTTATAGTTTTATCCTCCTTATAAAAGCCACTGACGAACCTGCTTTTCTCTCGTCGCGTAGGAGCTGGATTCTCAAGCTGGTGATCCCCGATGGGTGGAAGACATCCGGAAAGACCTCCATCGGCAGTTTCCTTTCCACGAGATGTTCATGAATCGGGAAGGACACGGGTAAGATCTCAATTTTACAGCTCCAAATTATCGATTCAGAAGTTTTTCGCGGGACCGGCGTTTTTGAACTTTTTAAACGGGAAATATTACGTTATAATTGTATTCTCGGGACCACGAGATTCGACTTCTTAAGCGGTTCCTACCGCGTTTCCAAGCTGCTCTAACCGAAATTGTTATTTCAGGCAAGAGGACCTGTTTCGCATATTGAAAGCTTATTCCATTCGTTATCCCGACGTGGGATACTGCCAAGCACAAGCGCCCGTCGCTGCCATATTACTGATGCACATGCCGGCCGAGCAGGCATTTTGGTGCCTGGTTGCAATCTGCGAGAAGTATTTGCCGGGATACTACAGCCAAGGACTCGTAAGTAAACGGCCGAGCGCTCGCCTGCTCCGAGAGCACCTATATTTCATGCTCGAAATTTATGCCTGGTTTGTTTCCTCTCGCTTTTGACGCGTTAGGAAGCTATTCAGTTGGATGGCGATATTTTATTCGGGCTAATGAGGAAGGTGTCGCCGCATATCTACAAGATGTTGGTAGGTTTTATATAAAAATAATCGAGGGATGTTATTAACAATTTGTAAACGGAGGGGCTCGACTTTGAATTAGGGGGAAATTATTTGAAGCACCGTTTCGCCTCTTTTCTTCCAGAAAAAGCAGGGCGTCGAACCCATTCTGTACATGACCGAGTGGTTCATGTGCGTCTTTACGCGCACCCTGCCGTGGTCTTCTGTCCTCAGGGTCTGGGATATTTTTTTCTGCGAAGGTGCGAATTTCCTCTAATCTTCAAACCAATTTCCAATTGTTCGTTATTTGACCTCTCCTTCGTCCTCCGTTTTCAGGCGTGAAAATCATGTTTCGCACCGCTTTGGTGCTGATTAAGTTTTCGCTCGGGCATTCGGACATCGCCAAAAGGTGCCCGACAATGTACGAGACGCTGGAGGTGTTGAGGAACATACCCATGGAAATCATGCACGAGGACTTTCTCATTCCACAGGCAAGTGGCCTTTTTTTTCAAACTAAACCATCGTTGCTAAATAAATGTTCACTCGAGTTTTTTTGTGTGGTGCCTGTCGATAACCGCGGCACCTCGGCACTCGTTTAATTGGCCTTTCTTTCGCAGTTGGTGCGGCTCGGCATCACCGAATACGACATGATACACGAGCACGGGAAGCAAATTTCTAAGCGGCGGGCAATTAAAGACAAACGCAAGAGCAACGGCAAAAGTTGACCTTAACGCCGAGGAGCATCGTATCACTCGTTGGACGTAAGTGTATACCCGGAACTCTAGTTTCCGCTTCGCGTTGTTTTTTGTGTTCGTTCGCCCGAAATTCTGCCCTCCGTTCGGAAAAGAAACTTGGGTAAACGCTCCCGGAGAGGACCAAATCTCGAGCGATGGTGTAATCCGTTCGCCAAAATGTAGACTGTGCCGACGGGTGAGCCCAAATTCCACTTCCTTCGTTGCATTTTTATCGAAAGCACGATTTCGAGCCGTGATTCATTTGTGATATCGTCTCGTCCAATCGTAAAATCGTCATTGCATCTGCGGCGCATCGACCAAATCGAGTGGCGCCACTTTTGTTGGTAGATTTTTAGGCTTTTTATTGACTCGCCACGATATGCCTTAATTATTTTTCGTTGCCAATTATTTTAATGCAGAAATATCCAATTACTACGCAGCGTACATACACACACACATATATATATTTATAAATATATTTTGGGAGGAGAGCTTCGTGCACCTATGTTGCGGATGTCGAATTTTGTATCGAAATCGGGATTTAGTTTGGTGAAAGCTGCGGGGGAGGGGTTTGGGGGTGGGATGCGAAAAAAGCGGAGCGGGGGGATAGCCTACATTTTTAAGTTTTTAACGTTTTAAAGTTTTAAAACTCTTTAAACGAGTTTTTCTGTTTTAAAAGTGATAAGTTGAGCTTTCGCCTCTCGCGCCTTCTGCCCCCGTCAACTGCTTAAATCTCCATCGCCATGTGCCGCATTTACCATTCCTCGACAAAAATAAATTTGTTGTACATATATACGGAGATTTCGGTGGTTTATACAAACTTTGTGGCGTCTCTATGCTTGTTGCACACTCCGCTTTTATTGAAAACGTGTGTTCGGAGACATCCTTCTTCTACACTCGTTAAAACGATCTCCCTAAGTTAACCTTCTGCCTTCTCCAAACCCAGCCGTCTCTATCAAATTCGGCCTCCAGTTTCCTACGGTGTCTCCAACTGGCATTACTTCTAAATAAGTTCTAATCCATGCTTTGCTTTTTCGCTATTTTGGCCCTCCGTTTCTGCTTCTTCCACAGTCACTTCTTTGGATGTGGACATTGTTCCCTTTAAATGACCGTAATAACGAGATAAGTAGTCTTTCTTCTGTTTTTCTCGAGAAAAGTATTTTATCTAATTGTTGCCTATCTAAATTTGCATAAATTTTGTTTCAATTAAGCAGGTTTATTGATTGTTCGGCAAAAAGAAATACAAAATATTCGCAAATATGATTTTTAAGTCTTCCAGATTTCGTCGAGCGTACGGGTTACGTTTCCTCGGCTATTCTGGGCCTACTAAGACCGTCGAGTTCGGGGGTGACGCAGGCGCCTTCCTCCACCGTCTCAGTTTGCACTTCGTCCAGGAACCGCACCCTCTTTTTGGGAGGGACGCGGATTTCCGATTTGTCCGGATCGTCTCGAACCCTGCCGACCTTTTCCGAGTCTGCGGTCGAATCCTCTTCCACCGAAGACGAGTCGCCGGCGGGAGTCTTCGGCGCGTCCTCCATCGCCTCTTCGACGTGTGAGGCAGGCCGCGACTGGCTCAGATCGAGCAGCAGCGAGGCTTCCGACACCTGGTTGGTCTCTTCTGGCACAACGACATTCTCCACCACTTCCGCGACCACGGCGTCCTCCACCACTTCCGCATCCTGCGGCGTTTCGCCCCAGAGATCCAGGAGGAGTATTTCCTCCCTCACTTCCGGATTCACGTTCTCCCCCGCCAGAACGCCAACAGAAAGAGATTCGTCTGCCTCTTCCGCGGTTTCTGGGAGACTGGCGGTGGCGCATTCCACGGCGGCGGTTTCCGGAAGACTGGTGGTTGAGGTTTCCACGGCCGCTAGCGTCGCCCTCCTGCTGGCCAGGGAAAATTCGCTGGCCGGACCCACGATATACTGAGACAGGTCGGGCCTCTTAGACTTCTTCTTCGCTTCTGGTTTCTTGGCCTTCCTCAGGGGCTTGATCTCCTCGTCGTACAGCCAATACTTGACCACCTTGGGTGTGCCGCCGGATGCTTCGACGACCGGCTTAACGACCTTCTTCTTTGCCACCGGGGGCGAAGCTGTCGTCGCCGGCAGGGTCTTCTGCGGTTCGTCAGCCACCGCCTCCGGGGGAGGAACGGGAGAGCTGCGCGACTCCCGAGGAGGACTGCCCCAGGAAATGGGCCCGGGCAGGAACTTGGTGACGCGTCCCTCGACCTGCTGGGTGGCGCCGTCTTCCGGCTCGGGCGGCACCGCCGCCGTTTCGGAGGTCACGTTTTGCAACACGGTGCCGTCGGTGTCGACGATGGCCCTCAGCTCTTTCTTGCCATTCTCGGTCACCTGGCCGTTGTCTGTGAGAAAGAGCACATTGGAGAGGTCGGCACCCTCGCAGTCATCGGTCAAGATGTACACCGTGTCCGAATCCATGGTAAAGCCTTCCTTGTCGCCGGTCAACACGTAGACGGTGGGAGAGTCCTGCGTCTCTGGCTCGCAGGCTTCTGCGGACGCCGCCGAAGTCTCCCCGGAGGAGGACTGCAGGGTCACAGGCACGAACTCTATATCGTTGGCAGCCTGCGGTTGCGTCGCCTTCTTGGCAGCGTAACTCTTCTGGGATCGTTCCGTGGTGCAGTTGGATATCCCGAACAGCGCCCCTGCGGAGGACTCTCTGATCGCCGCCAGGAAGCGGTCGATCAACTGCATCAGCTGAAAAGATAAGTATTAGTGGCGATTAGTGGACGAAATCGTATATCCAACGTCTCGCTAAATTGCAACTGACTTTAAAGTCTTTGAATTTCATCACCACTTTGGTGACATTGATGTTCGAGTGTTTTAGCATGGTCCTGAATTTTTCCCCGATGGCATCGAACTCCTCCATCGTCATTGTGTCGTCAAACGTGGACATGAAGTGGTCCAGCCAAACTCTGCTGATCTGCGGAAAACAAGTAAACAATGTCGCTTTTAACCCATTCTTAAGTTTTTTTCCCCCATTTTTGTTTTACCAACGCCGAGGTCTTTACCAGTGGTTTCAATCTGTTCTCTAGCTTTTCTTTCAGCTGGTCGATGTTGAAATCTTGGCTGTTCACCTTCTTGAGCCGTGGACACAAGTCGCACGCGATGCAGTGATCGGAAAACTGAGGGGAAAAACCCACAAAAGCCGCGGTGTTAAGAATGTCGTGCGCAAACCCCAAATCATTTCAATGCAAGTTCTGGCAAGAAAATGACATTTAACAAACGAGTAAACGCTAACCGAAATCTTGTTTTGGCGTATGTCCATCTCTTCGAGATTCGGGAACTGTCGGACGAAAGTGATGTCCGTGAACCTGTTCCTGGAGCAGTTCAATCGTTTCAGTTTGGGTAGGCTGATGTACTCGGGGATGGTGTCCAACTTATTGTCGGAAATGTCCATCTCTTCGATGTTTTTCATTTGACTGAACATCTGCTGGTCAAAGTCGGTCAAGCCAAGATTCGTCATCCTGAAAGATGGAAGAGCTGGCGTAAGTTATCTCGCTCTTCTCGAAAAATAACAACGTTTTTTATTGGTATAGCTTTTTTTCGGGGGATTTGAATAGTGTCTGAAAGTGATATCTTTATTTATTTCACAACAACAGTGTCAACGTTGTTTATTATTGTTTACACCGTCGAAACCACCGTCCTTTTCGTTTATTTTGTCATTAGGTCGGAATGCAGGGTGTGCACGACAAAAGCGAGAATCTAGAGTGGTTTTCGCATCGTTTTTGACACATATTTAATATCTATTTCCCTTTTTTTAATCCTAAGTCACACTTACTTGACCGTCTTGACCTCCTTGACGCTTTCGCAGTCTGTAACATCAACCACTGTTTTTCCAGACGAATCACGATAAATGGAAAGCATGATGCCGGCATGAAAGAGATATTATAGATGTAGAAAGTTAAGAAGAGACACGCATTTCATCGTCAAATCACTAAAAATCCTGCTTTTGATTTCTATATTGTCACATACATAATTTGTAAATGATATAAAGAAAAGGAGCTTCCGGTAATAGGAGCGCCTTTACTTTTCCGCGGGAGTGTCTCGTCAGCGGCTCAAACGCCTTTACGTAAGCCGACAGCCGTCACGGAATAAGATGTTCGAGAGTTAATTTATCCCGTTATGAATTCGCACTCAGAACGCTTTACGCGCATCGATGTTATTCGTAATTTATTTCTTTAAACTTCGATTTATGCGTAGTATTTTTTGATTTATTAATGGTTTACGTTTGTTTCTAGTTCGGCTTACGTCGTGTCGTCTTACACGCACGCGCTGTGACGTCTCGGTGACGTTCGAATAAAAAAAAAAATCGAAGTGCAAATCAAAATGGCCGAAAATGGCTGAAGTTATTCGAAGACAAGCGGAGCAATATTCGCCGAAATCCAGCCCGAGAGGGGCTCGGTCTCCGGTCGTACCTCGTCAGGACTCGACAGGAACGCTGAAGACCACGATTTCGTTGGGGAAAAACCCGTCAATCGTTCACAGTGGACCTTTCTATCTTATGAAAGAACCTCCTGGTAAGCCTCGTTTGCGTATGTTGCGCTTTAAAAGATCATGTCCCGATGGCGTTTGCACTCGACGTATTTAATATCGGTTCCGGGCTTTGTATACGTTTATCACGGACACGTACTAAGCCGAGCTTTGATATTAGCGAGAAATAGCCCATTTCACGCCATAGACTTATCACAATTTAGGAAGCTGGAATGTCACAGGAATGCCATACCTTCCGCTTAACATTCCACAGACGCTAAGGCTTAAAAAGGTACTTATAATGGGAAAGTACCAAAATTGGCTATGCGATACGTCGGTTGGATAATGGATTTCTCATTCAGATGAATAATTTAATTTTGGGAGCTGGAGAGGGTGTGAAAATGAGGCCTGCATGGATGCCAAATGGCCACGTTCGATGCCAGGTGTTTCTATGGGGACTGTATATCACCAACCAGAAGTTTTCATATTAGAAAAGTGTTTAATGTGGCGGCTTTGATTGTGTATTAAGGTTGTGTTTCCGTTTTAAATTTTAGCGCCGAGCGAACTGACTGGTGCAACAAACTTAATGGGATTCTATGGACTGGAACATTCGTACAACAAGGTCAGCGGGAAAAAAGTCAAGGATCAGCTGAGCGCGTTTTTACCGATGTTGCCCGGAATGATAGACACGCCTGGATATCAGGATAACAGGTACACATCGGAAATTTAGCCCCCTCGAATTTAGTGGGGTTGTCTCGCTAAGCGTGTATCGTTCCTATCCACAGTTCTCTGCGTTCCCTCATCGAAAAACCTCCGATTGGCGGCAAGGAGCTGATGCAACTTTCTAATGCTCAATTGACGGGCTTCCGGCTGCATCCTGGACCGGTTAGTTATTGGATTGTTATTTTATAACACCAGTAAAAAAATATGAAACATTTTAGATAAATTGATTCAAATCAGGTTGCCCACATACTTTGCTAAACACGGTTCTTAGCATTGTACTTGAGTAATTCTTACTTAATTTTAATGGAAAAGCGAGCGGGCGTATAGTTTGCCTATCAAAATGTAAAATCAACACTTATTTTCGGGACCGCATCTGCCGTACCAAAATTGACGGTGTTTCTATATTTTTTTTCAGCTGCCCGAACAGTACCGCTTGATGAGCCAGCAGCCGCAGAAGCGGAAACACAAACACAAGAAGAGCAAGCACAAGTCCGGCGAAACGCCTTCGCAGGAATCGCAGCCAGGTATAAAACGCTCCCCTCTTTTCGTTCTATAAAAGTTGCCTCTACAGTACTACAATAAGTAACATCTGCTTTAATCGTGCTCGTCCGTTACAGATGCCAACCAGGAAACCCACGAAAAGAAACACAAGAAGCAGAAGCGCCACGAGGACGACAAGGAGCGGAAGAAGAAAAAGAAAGAAAAGAAGAAGAAAAAGGTAAGGCTCGGCATCGCTCGAGACGACCAGGAAGCCCACGCCAACATCACCAAGATGATGAGCTCCGTGAACTGCGGCGGAGGAGGAGGAGGAGGAGGAGCAGGGGCTGCCGGCGGGGGCAGCGGCCCGGGAAACTGACCTCGGCCGCGGATATCGACTCTGGGACTGATCGAAACGGCGAGCGCGACGGGTTTCAAAAGGTACCGAACTTGTTGTACGTGAAATTCGGAACGTTCGTTATGCGGTCGCGAAACGGACTTTATCATCTTCCCCGTTTTATTTATTGCGCCAAACTCGGGTGGGTTTCATCGGCGGTGGAAACCCCGGCACGGTCTTAATCGACCGTTTGCGTTAACGGTACTGGATGAAGACGGATTCGCGAAGAAGTACGTTGTATAGACCTTTTAAAATCACGCGTATGTCATTGTTATTACAAAACACGAACGAACTCTAAGCTCGGAGTAATCCGCTCGTTTAACATTAGTTATCCCGCAAAGTGTTTGTTCACCCACAAATCTAAATTCAAAGAATAGTTTATCATTTCATTACCCCCACTTTTTTTTTTTTTAAATAAAAAAAACTTGCCAACAATCTAAAATCTATTTAAAATTCCACGTTGCACCTTCGACACCGTAATAATCTCTGAAATGTAGATAAGAAAGCCGGTATTTTGTTCAAAATAACACGTTCTAGTTAATTTGTTTCACAACTTTTATTAAATTTGTTCGCGATTTTCGTTATAAAAAATAAATTAACAGAAAAACGATTAATTGGGATTTACAAAGTCGAAGCAGCCGCATTTCTAAATATGAAAGAGATGTCTTCTTTTGCCTCGATCAAACAACTTTCCTAAAACATAAGAAAACAAATTAAGAGCGGAGATTAAAACCAGTAGATAAGTTTGTTCTTACTCGTAAATCTTCCGAAATGGATTCTTGGCTAATGTGTTCCCAGGACATGAGTTCGTCCATCGACAAATGCTGCGGGGAAAACGTGTTCGTCAGTGGGTTAAATGCGGAAATAACAAAGTTCTGGAGCGAGTCTTTTCGGCGACTTACTTTGGGTTTGTTCCACTTTTTGGCAATCGTCAGCTGGCACGACCGGGTGGGAGAGCGGTCGGTCGCGCCATCCGTGCGTTCGGTTAACTTGCCCGTTGCGTCGCACTCGCATTCTAGCAAGTCGTGAGTGTTGCACGAGGTTTCCGAGTTAAGCGTGAACAAGTCCTGACAAATACGAATGCGTTTTCATTAGTTTTTTTTAGGTCTAAACTAACCTGTTCCTCGTGATCTTCGTACGTTTTTAAATTCCACAATATGAAAATTCGTTGGTGATATTCAACGGAGATCGAGGCAAGTCGCTTAAATGGCAGTTGCTTGCCTTCAGTTCTTCCGGCGTGAACGGCATTTTCCCGTTTTCCTTGGAGTCGACGAGGGAGCCGCTCAAGCCGTGCTTGGTGATCTGACGCTGGTACATTTTTTCCTCGATCGTGCCCTAAAGAGGAAGATGAAAAAAGGACGAATAAAGTCTCGCGATCTGCCAGCTGAAGTCGGGGTAGAGGGACTCACGGTGGTCAGGAAGCGGTAGATGTGGACCCTTTTTTTCTGGCCGTCCCTCCAGACGCGACTCATGGCCTGAGAGTCGTTGGCCGGGTTCCAGTCGACGTCCAGCAGCACGATCCGAGAGGCTCCGGTCAGATTCAGACCTACGCCGCCGGCCTTCAAGCTCAAAAGAAATACGACTGCGAAAAAGAAAAAGATGAGAGGATACTGACAACTTTTAAAGGTTGGTGACCTCGCTGAATGGTTAGGCTTTTCAACAAGTAGATAATGACTTACAGTCGTTGGATGTTGGCGCGTTGAATCGGTCCACCAGCGCCTGTCTCTGGACGGAGGGCGTCGAGCCGTCCAAGCGCAGGAAGGACAAGCCGGCGTCCCTGCAGACAACGCCCAGCAGGTCCAGCGTGGCAGTGTACGGCGACACCAGGACGACGCGCTCCGACCTGCTCTTCAGGCCATCCAGAAGCGCTGCCAGCACCCGAAGCTTGCCGGAGAACCCTGGATGCGAAGACCTTTCCGCGAAGTCCGGGGGGAACTCCTGGTCGAGGCCGAAGAAGAGGGAATCGGCGTCCGCCTCTGCCGCGGAAGCACGGAGGTGAGCTGGGTGGCTGCACAGCTTCTTCAGGGCGGTGATGCAGCGCAGGTAGCGGCTGCCGTCCGTGCCGGTCAAACAGGAACGAACGCCGCTGGACGAGACCAGGCGCTCGTAGATGGCCAGCTGCAGCGCCGTCGGCTTGCAGAAGACGACGTACTCCACTGCAAAACGAAAGGTGAGATACGTGCCGTGGAGACGGGTTGTGCTCTTCAAACATTTCTAAAAACCTTTGGGTGGCAGGTATTCGTTGATGACATCTTGAGTACGCCTGAGAATGAAGAGCCCGGTGATGTGGGCGAGCTCGGCGGCCCGCGACTGACCCAGCCTGACATCGCCCGACGTGGCGTTTGGCAGCCGCGATGCCAGAATGGGGTCCTCGTACAGCTTGCGAAAGGACGTTGCGGACCCTGCGAGAGATTCGGAGAAAAAGGATCCGTCATGGACCGGCTCGGGAACCGACAGAGAAGTACTCGGCACTACTTGCCCAAGGTGCCGGGATTGCAGAAGTCGACGAGAGCGTAGAACTCCTGTAGGTCGTTCTGAATGGGAGTGCCGGTCAGCACGATGCGCCGTTCGATGGGCAGGCCGGACATGAACTGCGGACGAGAGGATTTAACCAATATATCAAGTACGAGTTCCAGCGACTACTCGTCTGTCGAGTAAAGAAAACTGCTACGGACCGAGGCCGTCTTCGTGGCTGCGTTCTTCAGCCTGTGTCCCTCGTCGCAAACTACCAGGTCAAAGGTCACTTTCGCCAGTGCTGCCTGCTGCCGAACCGCCAGCTCGTAGGACGTGATGAGCACGGGCTGCACCGGGGCCTTCGCGTACTCCTGAAAATAGATTTTGGGTTGATTTTCAGAGAGGAAATTGCAGATATTCGCGAGTTCCCACGAAACCGCAACATCTTCGCGCAAACTTCTCGCTTATAGCTCAAAAAACCCTCAAATTTCCTACTTCGATCTTATCGCTCTGATCGGCGGTGAAAACGTTGATCCGCTCTCGGCCGAGCCAGGCGTTGAACTCTTTGGACCAGTTCTGAAACGATCGTTTTTGTAATTTAGATTCCGGGTTTCTCGAGGCCTCGGGACGAGGAAATCTCGGCAGAAACTCGCCTTCGTCAGGCTGCTGGGGGTGACGATCAAGACCCGCTTCAGGACCGGGACTCCGCCGTACGGCCCTTGTTTCAGTAATGTCCTGCGAGAGGAGAAAAACGTTTAAGTTCGGTAGCCATCTTCGCAAACTCCGTGCCGAAGCATCTTACCAGATCAAGGCGATACACTGCAAAGTCTTTCCGAGCCCCATGTCGTCTCTGGAACGACGACAAAACTTAAGTTATCCGACAACTTATTTGCTACTTATTTCAAAATGTCGGTGGCTTACGCCAATATGGCTCCACGCCCTTTGATCCCGCGCATCCTCATGATACACTCGTAGAGAAACACGACCCCTTGTTTCTGGTGCGGCCTCAGCTTCTTGGAGAGCACCGGATCGACAACCACGTCGACTAGCGCTCGCTTGGCCGCGTTGAACTGCCATTGGTGTTTGGGATCCGGCCGTGGCAAAACCAAGGCGTCCGGCTTCGTGGGATCGAACCTCGGCTCGATCGTCTGTTGGCGTTTCGGATAGTTCTGACGGAAAATGCGGAAAAGTCACTCGATCGTGCTTCGGCATCCGGAAAATGCGGGGATGTCTCGTATTACGGAGCGAATTTTTGAGATGCGATTGAAACAACGACGCAACGTGTTTGGGGTTTTCATTTATTTATTTTTTCATCATGATTTTTGGTTGATAAGTTTAAAACACTCACTTGGACCGTTGCGTCCATGAGCGGACTTCGAAACTGGGTCGCTGGACTTTGCGTTTCCGGATCTGCAACTTGAGGGGAAACGAAGAGATGGCGCTATTTTGTTAATTTCAGTTTTTACGGCGTTTTTAATATTACGAAGCTGCGTGTCTACCGTGGACGTCCGTCGGTTGGCAGGATTCGGACTGGAAGCAGCGGCCGGAGTCGTAATCCTCCGCGGAGATCGTCCCCATCACCTGCGAGAAGATTCAATTCAATTTCCGTACCCTACAGTCGTTCGTTGATTTTTAATGTTGGCCAATTTCTGCAAAATCCCTCGAGTCCGCGAATCGCGGCTCACCTCGACTTCCTTTCCGCCGATGACGAGCTGGGAGCCGTCTTCCAGGCCTTCGAGCTGTCCTTTTTTGTACATGGACCCGGTGCCGATTCTGCCAACAAACAAACAAAACGGGAGTTTTTCTGCCACGCCAATTCTCGTAAAAGCAAAGTTTAATAACGGGAGTCGAGAGTTACGTTTTTCCAACCATGTCCTTCAAGACGGTGGACGATTTCTTCACGATCAGAACGGCTGCAAGAACGCGAGAAGAGTCAAGTTTTGCACTACGCGTTGACGGATAGAGAAACCAAGATGGTGAGCCACAGCAACACCATCTCGGTGGACCTTAGGATGTACGTACCGTCGCCTTCCCATTTCTTGTGCTAAAAATCGGAGGGAAAAACCTGCGTTAGTGACCACCGAACGGAGGATGTAGGACTCGGCAATTCGTGATCCGACTTCGCTTACCTTGCGTGTCGATAGTTTTCCCCAGACGACGCTGAAATACCTGCAGGATGTCGCCTCCGATGCCGAACCCCCTCCACCGCGGTCGGAGGAAACTTTCGGAGGATCCGGTCGATGCTTTTCGCGGGATGGAAGGGAGAAGGGTGCCGGTGCCGGATCCTCCGTGACACGGGCTTCTGCATTTTCTATGAGCCTCAGCACGTCCAACGCGCTTCTCTTCGGTAATGGTTGCTGCTCTACGCCGAAAACCTGTCGGGAAATATTTAAGCGGATGCGATTTTGTACCCACGTTAACAAGGGTTTTCTACAGTTTTTATTGTGCCACTTTTGGGACACCTTGTATATTACGGATGATTTTCGTGGCACTCTGTACGAGCGTTACAGCGGTGGCACCAAAATTAGCTCGGTGTGAGAAACGAGTCTAAATAGTCTTTAGAAACGGGTTGACAATGTCTGTAATAGCCGGGAATCGAGTGAACTATTTTTAAGTTGATTTCTACGATCTTATTCATGGATTTCAGTGATTTTTACCTTCTCTGGAACCGTTGTTTTTTGTTCGGTGGTGGCCGGAATTTCTTCAAGATTTCCAACATTTTGAAGCGATGTTTTTGTAAATGGAGGGCAAAATCGGCCTCGTTTTGCGCTGTTTTCCAAGCGACTCGGAGCCGATGATCGCCGCATTTCATTCGTTTTTATAGCATTTTATTTTATAAACCCGAAATGATTTTTTTTGGAACTAACTTCTTGGTTTCGCGGGCTTTTTTTCAGCGCCTTCTGGTGGAGTTCTAATTTTGTGTCTTTTACCGTTGCATTCTGGGTAAAGAACATAGTTTGTTCCATTTTCATTTTTTCAATCGCCGCCATTTTCTAAGTGCTGATTTCGAACGTGACTAAAAATCAAAGTAAGATTTCTGACATTTTATTAAATATTAAACGTAATTTCTACCCGAAAGTTAACGAGGATTGATGTTTATACGATTTACAACGTTTAAATTCGGGTGTCGTCTTTCGTAGGCTACTGACAGTGGTGAAATCGTACGGTAAGCCTATAGCGCGATTCCCAACTTTCACCCGCTATTTGCCGATTTTTGTTTATTACAGTAATTTTTAAATTTTCTTAAACTTTATTTAAAGCTGACGAATAAACATCATCACCGTACTTGCGCCGGGGAGATAACAACGGGAAGTAATCACGCGTCCGAAAGCAGTATAGACGAGTCGGAGTCCGGCCGTGGAGGGATTTTATTGGTAAGTTTATCACATTCGAATATTCGCACTTTCATAATGATGCCAATGTGAGAGCCCTTTCTTATATATATGCTTATACCCAAGGCAGTATATGTTCTCACATTTCTTTTTGGGGCGATATGGTTATGATCCAGACTCTTACTGCAAGAAAAAATATATACATTTTCACCTAAAAAAATCGCACAGGGAGGGTTCAATTCCCAAGAGCCTCCTCCCCCATTTTTACGGTCTTGCTTATACCCCTTCCATGTGCTTCACCCTTTTGCTTTTAGGCTTATTAGCCTGCATTCAGTTACGTAGTAGCTGTAGTCACTCGAGGGGGGATGGGAGTAATTAACGTGACAATCCGGCCCTTGGTGGCCATTAGACATCGTCATTACATCATTGGAAATTGCCTCTCTGGATAAAACCAAAGCCCGACAGCTTTTTGAAGGAAACTGCGGAGTTGTCAACACTGCCAGGTGGATCCCACCTGGATTCACCCACTTACTGGATAGGATAATTCTGTAACGAAGTCGCAGGAGTCATGCGTATACTTCCCACGTTTCTAACATTCTTGGAGAGTGGAGCATTTCCGTCAAACTCGCGGAATGTCGATAACTTGCCCTTAACAAATCTGGCTGCCGTCGGTTTAAGAGCGAGAAACCTCGGCCTTCTTCCGCTTCGTCGTATATATTGGAATCATCCGCAAAGGATCGAAATAACGAGAAATCGAGTCTTTTTTTATAATTCAACTTCGTTATTTTATGATGGCACTTCGTTGTCCTACCTTACATCAAATTACAAGCTCGCGTCTCAAAAATCATATTAACACGGGACTATGTACAGGAATTAAAGCGTTTTTTGGGGGTGGAAAACTACAACGGGAACGGAGAGATTTACAATAAATATATTACAAAAAAGGAAAAACCGCAAAAAAATAAACATCCGAATACGATAACGGCGGCGAAATATAACTCGGAAAATCTCTCCCGATATATAATCGATACGTTTTTCTTTTTATTTATAATGAATTCTCGTAAATTTAAAAATTTCCCCGTTTTAAGTTTTTGGAAAAAAAAAAAGATGCGACTATGCGAGAGTATTTTGCATATTTTTTTGAACAACTAATATTTACAAATTGGACAAGATTTTTTTTTTTTGCAAAGTGTATCATCGACGTCAGGAGCTACTTTCGGAGTTTGGACATGGGGATTTTTATGGCAATTTTAAGAAATTTTGCCGGACGTTTCGAGTAGAGACAGACTTATCTATTGCACAAAAATCGACTTTCTCCGCAAAACGCGCCGTAGGTTTTCAAAACGTGGCCGTGGTCTCGGAGCTGTTGGAGTCGACGGCGTAGATGTGACCGCTGTCCATCGCGAGACAAATGATACTGGGATTGACGATGGACTTTCTAAGATGGGTGGGCGTGACCTAAGTAGGTGTACTGGAAACTCGCGTCCTTTCCCGTAGGATCTCTCGATAAGGCCACCTTGACCCGCCCGAGGTGGACCGGTCAAGTTTATTCAAACAAAATGTTCCGGGAAATTGGTGAGGAGGACGAGGTGCTCGAGGTCAGGAGTGAAGCGATCTACGGTCGGCCGTCGCCAGTTTAGCCGGTACGCTACGTTACGTGATGCTCGCGGAAACAGTCTGCAGCCTTCGGAAAGCGAGATGCGTCGACTCGCGGGCAGAACATTCGACCGCCGTAAAGGAATCACGTCCGCGACGGTATTGCGGCAACTACGACAAATCCGGACAATCGTATACTGATTCGGCGCAGCTCACGGAACGGGGACGGGCGAACAACTTTTTATCAAATTTTCTTAAGAAAACAACAGCTGGATACGTGTATGTATAACGCGTGTATAAATTACATCCGAATATATAAGCAACGATGCAAACTTGTTCGGTCGAAAGAGGAAAACGCGGGTCACCCGATCCGAAAGGCAAAACGTAAAACGGGGGGGACGGCGAACTAATATTTACAACGAGGGAAACGGGTTTGGCCTATTCGTTCGTATATACGTATATAAAGTGTGTGTCGGAGGAGGAAAAACGACGGTGGGGGGAAAAAGAGGAGAAAAGCGAGGATCATTGAAGGCAACACAGCTTCCTGAAGTCAGACTCGATCTCGTCGTCGATGTCCCGCGTGTCGGGCAACTTGCCGCTCACGTTGGGCAGGTAGCGGCCGTAGTCGATGCTCTGGCGTTCGTAGAACAACATGTACGAGGAATCCGCGTCGATCTGATCCGTGTTCACCTCCTAAGCGACGAGAGAAGAAACGGTTAAAAAGAGATTTAACGGGACTTGCGCGCTTTAACGGGGGCAACGCTTTTTACCTTGCAACTGCTGTCGTTGTAGCAGTACCAACGGTTGTTGGCATTGCAGGCGTAGCACACGTAATGTCCTCCGCCGAGGATCCCAGAGTGGCACTGAAAAAAAAAAAAAGACACCGGTTTCAATATATTCGCAGCTCCGCGTAAATATCGTAGACGACGCCGGCGGCTTTTCACTCACAGAAATGGCGTACAAGTGGTACTTGAGGTCGAACGGGTCGTATCCCTCCTGAACACGGTGCTGGTGAAAGTCCTGAGGCACATCGGCGGAAGGCGACGAACTTCGGGTCGATTTGATGTCCGAGGTGATGACCGTGTCCGAACTGGTCTCCGGAGAGGCCGGCGACGTGCCCAATCCGTTGAGCAGCGTCGCGGGTGGCGAGGAGGGGTTACCCGTCGAGGCCGTTAAGTCTGTTTTCCCACCGTCCGGCGAGGGCGTGGCGAACTGCTCCTCGCCCCTCGAGTCGTTGGTGGTCGGCGTGGTGGCCTGCGAGTTCACTCCGCTGCTGCTGCTGCTGCTATTGCTGGACGCGTACTCCAGATCCGCCCAGCTGTTGTCCCGCGTCAGGCCCTTGTGCTTGTACACGGCCCGCCGCGGTATCGTGGCTAGGTAGTTGGTGGGGTCGAAATCCTCGTACGGAAACTTTACTATTTTCTGAGACTTGACCCAATGGCCGTTGACGAACTGGAACCTCTTGAGATGAACGATCTGCAACGTAACACGCGCGCGGTTAAACCTTTCGAATCGAAGGATTCGTAACGGGCGGGATGCGATCGTTCCGAGACTTACGAGAACCGGCGGCAGCCTCCAAATCTGCAGCTTCTTGGAGGCCAGCTGGTGCTGCTTGCACTTGCAACAATAGTACTTCTCGTCTTCGCCGAGCTCCTCCTCCTTGGTGAACGCTCGCAAGCAGCTGTCCAGGTCGATCGGATCCGTCTGCAGCCGCCTCGTTCGCTCCACGCTCTCGTGATCCACGGTGATCTAAAAATGTGGCGAGCGTTAGGAAAGCGGACTTACGCGGGGGAAAGCGGAAGGGGGGAAGGAGAAACGCGTACCCTTTCTTGCGACGCCTGGTATCGAAGATGCAGAGCGGTCGGATCCCAGTCGATGGCGATGAACTTTGAGGCGAAGTTGAAGTTGGTGTCGTTGCACTCGATCTTGCAGCCACGGCAGAACCTGTACCACGGGCACCAGGCGCAGACCAGGCCGTCTTTCTGGACAGCTTTGAGGATGAATGGATACTCGTAGCCTAAACTATCGTCACTGGAAGAAGCGGAGGGAGGAGGAGGGTAAGGATCGACACGGCCGCGCATTTGCTCAACGGCGGAAGCCAGACTCACCAATCCTGAGCGTGGTTGGGCACGTTCGTGTCGGTCGGAGGCAAAGGCGACACCAGGTGGGCCACCTGCGCCCACGTCGCCTGGTACAGGTCTTGGTGGCTGGTCATCTCCGAGCAGGGCAGCACCAAAGGAAGGCCGAACACGCTAGGCCTCGTCTTCTGCGACGACAAGAAGTACACGTCTTGGCGAATCTGAAGAGCGAAGACAAAAGATTAGGAGCACGTCCGATTAGCGAGGAACGTACGCTAAAAAAACATTTCTGGCACTTACCATCTTGCGATGGGACGCGATCACGAACCCGCAAAAGGGTTCGGCGGGCTCGCCCTGCGAAGTCGTGCTCACGAAGCTAGAGGACATGGCCGAGCTGCCGTTGCTGCTCGAGCTAATGTTGCTGGGATTCCGACAGTGCTTCGAGCAGCTGGAGTGCACTTCGGCCAGGGTGCAGTGGCCGCTGTCGTCCGTGGTCTGGAGGAGAAAGACGAGAGCCTAGCGTTAGTTAAGCTCGGTTTGCGGGCAAAAGAAAGGAGAAAAGGTGGGTGCGGCGACCTACCTGCGAGGAATCTTCGTTGACCGCCAGATCGTTGTCCGCAGATTGCTTGTCCATGCCCTCGTGGCACTCTCCGTTTCTGACCTCGTGGTTGGACGCCTCGTTGAGCCCTCCGTTCCGATTGCTCATGCGGGCCAAAATGCCGCCACGATCCATGCGCTGTATCTGCGTCAGCGTCTGAGGCTCCTGTTGCTGTTTGGCCGCCCGCGCGTCCTCGTAAGCGGCAGAATGACACAGGCAGGGAATCTCGTAGGCGAAGAGCAGGTTATTCATGTTTATCCGCACGCGATGCTCGTCCGAAGGAATAGTCTGCCGGAGAGAGAGATAAAGGAAGGGCGGTTATGTTTTTGTGTCAAAGGTCTCCATTTCCGTTGGCAGAAAGCCTCCGAAACGGCGGTCACTCACTTTGATCATGGAAGCGATGACTTCCGCCAGCATGAGTTGGTCGGCCGGAATGTCGCACAGCTCGCTCAGCTGCTGCTTGATGGCGTGATACTTCTCCTCGGCATTCAGACGCAGGCCGTACTTGACCGGAATGGCTCCGTCCAGCCTTATAACTACGAAGGAGAAGAAAATCGAGCGGAATTTAGGAGTGTCGAGCTTAGGGAATGAAATTTGAAAGGGTCCTATACAGCGTGGGTCTTCAGACTTCTAGCCCCTGTGAAACCCCGTGAATTAAATATTTATCCCGAGTTGTTGCGGACACTAGGCTTAAAATCGTCCTCCATTTGCTCCAGTTAAAAAATGGTCGGATCTCCGGTCTTACCGATCACTTCGAGGTGGACGCAGCTCTCCATCGGCAAAGGCAGCGAAAGGTAGTTGAACGGGTCGAAGCGGACGCTCTCGTGGCTGCACACCTTGCACCGCACGCGGGACTTCAGCTGGCCGTGGAACAGATCCACGATGATGGACTTGTTGCGCAGGATGTGGTTTTCCCACGCCTGTAAACCAAAAGCAATGAGATGACAGAAGCCTAGATCTTAAAACGCCACCGACGAGAACACTTGCCTCCTGCGCAACTATGACGTCGGACCGTCCGTCGCTATCCTTCAGCTCGACGTAAGGCTTGTCGTGAACTCTGAAATCGCGTTAAGAGGATTAGCGGACGCTAGAAAAATAACCGCACGGCGCACGATCCGTCCGAGTCGCTCGTACCTGTTCAAGTCTTCGTGAAGGCCATCGAGTAAAAAGGCGAGTAATTCCTGAGAATCGTGTTGCTGAAAGCCGTTGAATCTCGGGGCGTATTTCCCTATCGTCCACTGAAATCGTCCACAAAAAAAACGCCCGTTGAGATGGCTGTTAAAAGCGGCGCTTTCTCGGCAGCTGCCGTTTTGTACCCACCCTCAGCTTGAGCGGTGCTATCGTTTTGGACGTTCCCGACCACAGGTCCTGGATGAGATCCCCGTAGCGCTTGGCGATGATACCCTTCATTCCGAGCGGGTTGTTCCTGTTGGCGAGCGAGAAGAGGCGAGACGTGTCAGTCGCTCTCAGGGTCGGCTTTGCGACCGGGGGTACGTTAAAAAGATGACACGTACCTGTTCAACTCGTAAAGATGCATATTGTTGATGAAATACTGCGTCAGGGGACGGGTGTTGCTGACACACTGCAGGGCGGCGTTCATGAAACACGTGTTGCCCAAGTTGTTAAGGCCGGTGGCGCCCTTTTCGGAAGGAACTAACGAACGAAAGGAGGAAAGCTTAAGACGGGTGGACGGGCGAACGCATCGGTGCCATCGAGGAACGACGAGCGACAAACCTTGTTTTTTCCTGTCCAAGCGTCCGCTCCGATTGGCCAGTAGAGACATTTCTTCCGGCCACGTCTGATCCTTGTTTCGAACTAGAGTTTAACGGGACATCGAGAAAAATTCAGGTCTGATTTCTACGAAACGAGATTCCTGCTCTCGATTTGCACCTACCTTCGATGAGGATCTGATCGTTGTCGTCTATCCGAAGCTGTTCCAACGTCATGCCTTCGTCTTCCAGGAGAGTCATGTTATTCTAGATTTAATAGACGCGGAGGGGGAAAAAAATGGTACGGACGTTAACGAAAGAAAGTTGGGTCGTCGACGAGCAGCGAGATTATACCTCTTCGGGTGTAATAGGAAAAAAAGCCAGAAGTTTTCGACAACTCTCTTTAAACTAAGGCGAGTTTTAAAGTTTAGTCTGCGTAAAATTACAAACTACTTAAGCCAGCGGAGAATTAGGCAGATGCTACGCGACTGCCCAGCGCTAAGCGGTACTACTGCTGCGGGGAACGTACTGCCCTCCCTCCGGCTTCGCTTTTCTCGCGATTAATTTGAATAGTGTACCTCGAAGTGTGTCGTGAAAAAGTCTCGAAAACCTCCAGCCTTAAATGATTTGGCTCGTACTTCGTCCTTATAATGCCACAAGTGAATGTCCTCCGACCGGATCCTCAGCCTCATGCTCAGGAAGTCGACCACTTGCTTCAACGTCGCCAAGCGGCTGAAGGAGGCCAGATACGCCAGGTATCGACGAGGGACGGCCGGAGCCGCCGTCGGGTAGCCGTACGTCGGTGCACCTGAAAAAAGCCCAACAACGTCAACGCTGACGAGCGTTATCCCGAGCGGCTCGCTCGTACCTCTAATATCTAACTTAACGGGCAAATACGACCAATTTAAAGGGTAGACTGTTGACAATTTACGCTTTTTAAGTTTTGAAAAAATGTATCCGTTTAAGTTTCAAACCGTGGATTAAGAAATTCTAAAGATCCGTGGTTGAAAGTACTAACCGTATCCGCCAACAACTCCGGACCAAGTGTTCGGAGTGGCCCTGACGTTGGGGATTTGGTGCCGCAGCAGGCGGATGCAGAGCGGGTAGAGCTCCAGCTCGGGGTTTCGACCGCCGCTGGGCAGGATGACCTGTCGGGGTAACGCCGGACTCCCTCCGTACCACTGGGACAGCGCCTTCCACACGGGTTCGGGAACCAGCTCGAAATCACGGCCACGCGTCATCATCACGTTCCTCTTCAGCTTTCCGCCTTCGCCGGTCAACACGGTGGCCTGGAACGGAAAGAAAAACGGCCGGTCAGCGTCGTTCGCAGTTTCGAAGCCGGGACGAAACCATCTCCGACGGAGACCTCACCTTTGGAAGGTTTGTGACCACCAGGCTCGTGTTGTCGATGGCTGCGGGTCGCTGCACGGACAAATAGAACTGCGATTGGCCGGACGTGGGCTTCCGAAGTATCCGCGGAGATCCGTTGGGACTAGGCGTCGCACCATTTGACCTGAGACAACGAATAGGACGGGGGTGAACTTTTGAAAGCGATACGAGCGCAAGTTGCCAGCTGCAATAAACTCGATCGGCACGCACTTGTTTATGGAGGACGTGTTGTTGGGGGTGTGACACTGAAGCAGGCCGCCGTGATCGTCGGTCTCCCCGGCCGAGACGTAAGTAGAGTGCTGCTCGTTGTCGCCTCCGTTGTGCAGCGCCGCAGAGTCCGCACTCGCCGCCTTCTTTTGCATCCTCTTGAGGCTGCCCGTGGCGCTGCTGCTGCGGCTCAAGCTGCCCGCGTTGCTGTTGGAGATGCCTCCGTTGGCGCTACCGTTGGCGTACCTGTAGTTGGGATTCTCGATGCCCATCATCGGCTGAAAGTCAAATAGTTATCTTAACTTTGGAAATACCAATTATTTAAGATGACGGGAGGTTTGGTGTTACGAGACATTAACAAACGGCGCACGCCTTTCTCGATATTACGCTAAATTAAGCGACTTTGGTTAATTTAGGGAATGCCCGAATGTGTCGTTGATTCGGCTTGCCTTGTGATTTATGTAGTCGTGCCACGTCTTCCACCATTCCATGGACACCAAGTACCACACTTGGCCAACGTGAAAACCCCGCTTTTCTTCACGATCCAACCAATCCCTGCAGACAACAACAAAATTATTAAAAACAGTAAAAAATAGTTTTATTCGTTGCCATCGTTGCTACCGCACCTAATGATCGTGGCCTCGTCTTCCCTGTTAGCGGGCTTCAGTCCCAACACGATATGGCAAACCTGCATCGAAGAAAAGGTTTAAGAGGCGCTCCTGAAACGACCTTAAATAATGTAATTCCAAAAGAAAGAAAGGGCGCCTCGGCCTTACCTGGAAAAGTAGGTTTAAAAAGCTTTCCGGTAACGGATGGCTGACCGACCAAACCAGGTATTCGTCGAGCGTGATTGCTCCATCCTGAAAAAACCCACGCGAGTCAGCGGTTAACTCCTAACGGACAAATCGGACGCGGAAACGATAGCGGTTTCTGTACTAACCTTGTTGGCATCGAAATGAGTTAAAATATCTTCTAAAACGGATTTGGTATCAAATGGACTTTCCGAAACTGTTTCATCCTGAAAGCGAACGATAAAAGATTGCGGGTAATCGGACCGTTTGCCGGATTGCTAAACTCGAGAGTGCAAAACTTACGGCACGGTGAAGTACGTGCGTCTCTGTCCTGACGTAGATGAGCGCTTCGACCATCTTGAGAAGCTCCGTCGGGCCGAGAGCCCCGTCTCGGTCCGAGTCGAACACTTTGAAGCAAACTAGGAGAGAGAAAAAGCCACGCTATCGATTTCCGCCGAGTGGCTCGTCTCGCCAAACGTTCGCAAAAGTTCAAACTCACATTTCTGTCGTTCGACAACCGGCCCTCGACAGCAGGCCGAGATCCCGCAGGCCATTTCCTTGAAATCGATGTGGTCGTCTCTGTTTTCGTCGAACGCGTTGAAAAACCCTGTCAAAGTAAACCGAGACACGTCGTTACGACACGAGCGTAACGCTTTCTTAGCTAGCACGGATGCGCCGCACGGTGCGAGATCAACGCGCTTTTCCACGAGGACGCGTCTCTTTTTCGTCATGCGGGCGGTAAAGCATAACTCACCTTCGCACAAGCAATGAGGAATCGGCGGACAGACGAGCGGCAAGAATGTCTCCAAGTCGAATTTGCCGGTGCGGGAATAAGCCTTCAGCATCCAATAGCGCTTTTCCAGTTCGATGATGTCGGCCTCTTCCACTAAAATAACGCAATCGGGAGTATGGCGTGAAAATCAGCGCTAAAAAGGACTCGCCGGGACGACGAAGCGCTGACCAACAGTTAACTTACGGTGCGTGACACCGGCCAGAGTCTGATAAAACGTCGGCATCTCCAGGTCGTTGGATAGCGAAACCGTACAAGGGTCGGAGAGCAGCCAACGGGTGAGCGACGTGGCGTCCGGGTGCTGGAGCAGCCATTCGCTGAATTCCTCGCACGGAACCTTTTCACTCTAAAAGCAGCCAAAAAAGACATTGGGGTTAGGACGAAGATTCGAGCCGTTTAGCCAGTTTCGCGGAATATTTCATCGAAGTCTGGTCAAAAATTACGATTATTTAGTACAAATTTTGGCAGCAAGATTTCAGGGTCTCCAGTAAAATTGCAGGATTTTAACGCTCATCCCTTATAATTTTCAAGGACCCGCTTCTTTCGTGAGAGTCTGAACATTTTTCAAGACTAGAAATAACGGGTTTTTGTTGGGGTTTTTTGCATCGGATTGCGCCGGTTAACGGAAATTTCTAAACACGGACAAGAAATTCCGGCATCGGCACGAATTTCAATCGTAATTCCCGGCTTTTCCGATTTCCACGGACACCCCGAACAGGACACCGTAAAAGCCACCTCGATGAAGCAGTCGGCCACCGCTTCGGGGATGTAGCCGCCCTCGCACGCCTGCACCAGTTGCACCATTTCCTGTTTGCTGACGTGGGTACCCGCTTCATTGGAGTAGAGTCCGAAAATAACTGGAAAAGAATAAAATTCGTATGAGCGTTTAAAGATGCGACAACGGGCATCGCAGCAGCTCGCAATTTAAAATATACGGAAAAATTAAATTTACGCGCAATTGACCTCAGCGCCGTGATTTATTTCACGCAGGATCGAAAGCAAAAGCGAATACTTTGGCTATCGGCCAACGATCCACGTCGACTCGTGCTCCGATCAGCGGAAAAAACTCATCGATGGCATTTCGATTAATGCCGGCTCAATTAATATTTGCATGAAATGGGTACGAGGGGATTTGCGGATTGATCGCTCGTCGACGTTTCAGCAAAACGCCGGCTCGAGCGAGGGATCGGTGCCAGCATCTACTTACACTTAATCTTCTCGTCTTTGTAGCCACGAGTCAGAAGGACGAGACCACAAAGCAAATCCTTAAATCCGATGCCTTTGAGGCTGCCTCCGCACGCTTGGAAGATGTGCTACGGGGGGGAAAAGACAAAAGAAACGCTGGTTAATGTTTAAACTTTGAACTCGAGGCTACGAGGCAGTCTTCCAACAATCCGAGGGTCTCCTCGGGAGTTGAATGGCACCTTTCAAATATTTTAAAACGTGGATGGGAATCGGGGCGAAGCTACGGAAAAACACGCGTAATCTCTGACGTCTTCGGGGATTCTCCGGAGTTAGTGCTTTTAAAAAAAATGAAAATAACGAAAACCCTTCCGACTTTGAGGCTTTGCTTTATTGCGATGCTCGCGCAATTTGAGCTTATGCGTACAGCATTACTGCAATTTTTGCCCCACTCTAGATAACTTCATTTTCCGTTCACCAGCCGGCATCGTTCGCTCTGCATTCCCTATCTGAAGTCTATTCTTTGGACCCTCGAATCTTTTATCTCATAATCACTTTTACTATTTTTGGTAAAACCTATTCAGTGAAACTTTCTGATAAATATTATCTGTAGATGGCATTATTTTTGACAGGCACGGCATTCCAGTGCCTTTTAACTCGCATTGTCAACTCAACGGTGACATTTCGTATTTTGTACTGCATAATGCCGTACTGAAACCGCTTTGCCCGATTCGGTCAATCTTTTGTTATTATCGTTTGTTATCGAGCCATTCACTGTCGTTAAATTCGTTCCCGGATGTACGACGATTTTTTTTAAAAACAGTCCAGTAACCGAATCTTTCGAATGGCGGCGTCCTAATTATGTCACTTAGTTTATTACAAAATCGTCGCTCGGATCCACCATCGCATCGCGAACGATTTCGCCCACACGATCCAAAGGCTTTTCGGATATATACAAAACCGGAAGCAGCGACTAGGAAACAGGAAATTAGATAATAACGATGATGAACGTAGTAATCAACACGATCACAATGGACGACGATCGGTCAGGATTCATCAAACGCCACTCGGATTTGCCGAAATTCACAACCGCTCCTCGGTCGTCATTCGCCGTTTGAGGAGACTCCGACATTCTCCGGTGATTTGTCGTGAAACTGGAAAAGTTTGTCGAGGATAATCGGGATTTCGTGGCCACGCAAAATTCACCCGAGAATCACTACGGAATCGCCAGAGATTCATCTTGTCCGATCTTGAACCGCTAAACGTGCCGGGGATTCGGTTTGAGCTATAAAAAGAGTTCGCCGCGTGTCATCTGTCTGGAGGATCTCGCCAAAAGCATCCTGAATTAAGGATTTGACTTTCGACGAAGATGAGATTTATGTTTTTGCGAAGATAGGATTCGTTTTGATTCCTTATTGGGTGTGCCCTTAGTTGGAAATGGTGGAAAAACACCGTCTGACATTGGTTAATTGGAGTGAAGGAATAAAAATTATTCCATCGTCATTTATGTCGTTATGCCGAGTCTCGTCTACGCAGATGTAAGATTATTAAAATATTAAGTTTCTTAGAATGGGTGAAATATATTCAGTTTCTCCGTAGGGAGAGAGTGCTTTAAATTGTTGTCATTTCAGGTATGTAAGCTAGGCTTAACCTCCGTTTGTTGCAGGCAGCCAAAAAAAAAAAGCGCTTCCTCATCGTTTCTCCGCTCGTATAAATCTCGTTAAAGATTCACCGATGCTGTTTTTTATTATCTATTTTATAGGACGGTGGGCCGAGGCGTTTATTACGTATAATATCGTTTAATACGAGGCCGATCAGACTACGAGCGAGCGGCGGAGGCGGCCGTGTTTTGTCAGTTTGAGGTTTTTTAGTACCGCTCGATGGGATCCCCGGAGATTCTGACGGGGAATCTGAGAATATTACTTTTAAAACACGTATCTCGATGAAACGTTGGAAAACTGACGCTGAAAAACTCGTACGGCCAAGTTGTTGAGAGACCGTTGGCGCATTTTTTTGGATTCGAGGTTTACTGAATTTCAATGACTTCTCGATGATGTGGATTTCGAGGAAATCTGCACGTATTCCTATCACAATTTTGGCAATTTCTCGTGATTTACGAAATTGGGGAAAACATTTACGATAGGGGTAAATTCCCGAGATCCTCTCGATTGACAGAATCCGGGAAACTTTGATTTTCTTGAAAATGTCGACGATGATCTGGAGAATTTTGATGAACTCCTGAATAATCTCGATGGATTTCTCGAGAATGTGGGTGAATTCTCGCGATGTTTCGTCAAACTTCCGCAATCACGCAACTTCCGGATGATCATTATCTGGAGAAGTTTGACTCGTGAATACTTCGAGGAATCTTTCGGTGAATCTTTTAACGAATTTCCTGAGAATGGTGGTGGATTCTCGCGGTATTTCAATAAATGTGCGCCAATTCCTATTAATTGTGTGTGAATTAGCATTTGAACTTGAAATGGTTACCTCCGCCAGTTTCCCCGGCATGCCATCTCCCAAGACGTCTTTGATGAAGGCTTGTTTGGTCATCAGACCGTTGATGTTGGACACCCTCTTAAAGGCGTCTCGGAGACGCTTGATCTCGGCCTCCGAAACTAAAAAAAAAGACAATGAAAAGTGGGATTAGAAAATAAGTTCGCTTTCAATGGATCAGGATTAAAACGTTCAAACTAAAAGCGCTTCTAATCGATGGATTCCAGTTAATTGGGGCGCATCGAGACTGGGCTACATTTTATCCCATGTTTGAGGATGATTGATGATTAATTCATGTCCTATATAGTGGCTCATTTAAATCAATCATGATTTGGAATGGGACATTTTCCGAGCTATAGCGTATACGAACTTTAAATGTGGAACCTGAATTAATGCGGGCCGAGTTTACGTCGGATAATACGGATTTTGGTGTTAACATTCAAGTGATTCCAGGTGTCCAGTAAATTTACTAAGGACCGTTCCCACGACCATATTGCTTTCCAAAAGAGTTTATACCAAATGTAATTTCCCTACGTGGGTGGCAAATTCAAACATAAACGTGAATTTCGAGCATAATTTCCGACTTTTCCGAGGTGATAAAAATTCGAGCACATTGCCCAATTTTCTTAATTTTAAGACCGGTAAACACGTACAATTTCAACTTTTAAGGTTACGTAAAACGAAGGAACAATACGTATTTGCGGATTGTAATTTTTTTAATATAAAAAATTGTGTGTATTTATTATAATTGTACAGATGAACAGCGACATTTCGAAGCGACCACCTCTTTACGCCTTCGCAATTCCGAACTATAAACGTTTTACCCTCTTTCTCCATCAGGTGCTCCGTTTATTATAGAAAAGAATAGGTTTCAAAATCTTAAACTAATATTAACTTTCACACGAAGTGTCAAATTGATAGCTCACCTTTGCCTCGCGTGCACATTTTTATAGGTTTTATATCCTCGTATATATAAGTTCAATGTTGCGTTAAACCCAATTGATTCGTAACGTTCGCGTTCAAATGCTAATTGTTTCGGTTTTAACCTTATTAAGGGAATACAACTATGGCCGCAGATATTTCTAATGTAGGACTGAACAAAACATTAGTTTTCATTCTGATCTGACTCGGGTTTATCGAAGTTGAAACGATGGCTATCTTTGATGTTTTTTTTCTAATGTATCGTACGAAACAAACTGACCAAAGATTATCTTTTAATTGATTAGCTTAATTAATTGAAATAAGAACGCGTTAATTCCGTTCTTTTATTCGAACGCTCGCACGTTGAGGGTGCGCGCGAAAGTGACGTCGCTTCTCACGTGCAAACGTTCGAAAAGAAAATTCCAAAAATAAAAGAACGGAATGAACGCGTTCTTATTTCGTTTCATCGATGCTAATTAAAGCCAAGATGAACGCATTTTTTCTTCTCTAATTTGTTTATAATAAGTTTTAAAAAAAAGTAAACATGGCAGCAAAAATGGCCATCGTTTCAACAAAGACTTTAATAAACGGAGCACCCGATGAGGACCTCAAAGAAGGACATATGACATCTCTACGTTGTACAACAACCATTTGAAGTATGAAAATAAGTTTATATTTATTATAAGGTTAGTAATAATATCTATCAGTATTTTACGAACGCACTTTTGATACTTTTTTAAAACAGTTATTTACAGTTTTTATTATTTTTCTATTATAAAATGCAGCACGTCCGTTTTGTATTAACACTCGGATAATTCGGCTTCTTTAAATTTTGAACAGTTTGAAAAAGAAAAAAACCTGTTGGTGCTGGTTTATTAATTGAGTTTAGAGGCTCAAAGATAGCAAGGTCATAAAGGGTCTAAACATTGACGGGGTGTAGATGAAAGGCAGGGACCAGGGCGTCTTGTCGCATCTCGGTCGCGACTAAGCCGGGAATTATGCTCGTAATTCGTGTTTTAAACACCAGTTTATGCTTGAATTTACTAACCGCGTCGAGAAATTCTTCATAAAATTATTTTCAGACTGTTTGAAAAATAGTGTGAGGGGAGGAGTTCTTGAAATATGCGCGAGTTGTCTATAACATATATACATTTTCCTTATAGTTAATAAGAGAACCTATCCCTCTTTGCTTTAATTTACCTGAAACCACTCGTGAAACCAAAAAAAAAAAGCGAGATTTGGGATTATCGACCCTGTGCGGATTCGAACCCGGATCTCCCGATTGCCAATCGGATGGCCCAATCACCAATAAGCCACCAAACTCTCGCATTTTGAAATTTAACATCGAATTTGACGCTTCGGGAATTTCGTCAATGAACAATTCCCTGGTTTTTGAAAAGTTAATGAGAAAGTGCCTCAGCTGTTTCCTATAGGACGTTGGATAAATCGTTTGTTTTGCCGCACTTCGACCTTTACATAAGCTACTAAGTGCTCGATATTTGTGTCGCGTTTTGATCTGAGATATTATCTTTTATTGTTTTCTTTAGCACATGTGCTGCTCTACTTTTGTACGCCTGTGACCTACGTCTGTCGAACAAACAGCGGTTCGAATGCTGTTTTTTGTTGTTGTCGTTGAACCCCCATCCCCGATATATGGGCTCATATCCGGTTATCGTCGATCGAATTAATCTCCTCCCTTATTAAATAATCGCCAACCAAAACCACGCCAAGATTGATATCGGGAGTATTTGCTAACACCCGATTAGATTAATTCTACGGGGATTAAACGGGCGCTAGAGGGTGCTACAACTTAAGTCCGCGTTTAGGCTACAACTATCGCCAACCACACTTTTCAAACCCTTTTCTGGATTCTTCGGCTTATTAGACTAAACGACGCAAATTCTCATCTAGATAAACGCGCAATTCTGTAATATTTATAAAGTAGTCGTGCGTTTGTGTACCAACACACGGTCATTGGGAATGTTTTATCAAATGACAGCTACAGATTTTCCATCGCGACAATAATCAGGTACATTCTTGACATGATAGCGAGCGACAGAAGTGCTGGTCCACTTCATTTCTACGAGTAAACACGTGCTTTTATCTAATTGTAAATTATGGAGATAAAATACCGTATTTCATCAATTCTAAGACGCACTTTTTCTCCGTGAAAGCGTCTCTAAAAACGGAGTGCGTCTTGCAATCGACAGCGTTGATGAAATACGGTTAGCATTCGGTAAAAAGGGGTTTTCGTTTCTAAGTCTCGAAAACTGCTTTTTAGCCCTTCCTGAAGCTTCGGCGTCTTTGCAGCCTAATTTACTCGCTTTTTTACAGGGTTTAAGATCCACTCGGAGTCAACGAGGCCCTTGTCCTTAAAACGATGGATTTCCGGACGACCTTGAAATTGGACCAATGGGGAGGCGTCCTCGCCGAACGTGACGTCGGCGCACGCGCGCGCACGTTCCAGGAAATCGAACGCGTTTCGCCACACGCGCTGACGCCACGTTCGGCGAGGGTCGATCGCGAAATACGGGTGTTTTCAAAATCAGTCGTTTTTTGGCTTTTCTACGACATTTTCTATAGCATTTACGAAATTTTCCTAGGAAAAAAAAAAGAGGTTAAGCGTCGGTGGAAATTGTCGATCGTATCCTTCCGTGATCGGATCGCTTTATCGCGACTTGCTCTCGTTTTCCCCCCCATTTCTCCGTTTTCGCAATAATTCAAAATGGTCGAAATTGAATTCTCGTTATCTTTCAGAGAGAAAACGCGATGATAAAATGCGACGTTGAGGAGAGCCTCGGAGAAATAAACCCACCAACGCCGTAAGTGTGGAAATACATTTGCGGTGATTGCCGCGTTTGTAGGTTCGGGTAGACAGAATTTATGAGGTAGGCGAGTCCACCCACCTTGGCCATCTTCCGTAATCGAAAGTGAATTTCCAGGAAAAAAAACAACCAACCCCCGACATAAATGAATTACGAAAACAACGTGATACGGTGACGACGTTAATGGCGATTTTCACTACACACCGAGGGCTTTTTTTGGGGGCGAATGATCGAAAAGGGGGGTAAACGAGCGGGGCCACTCGACACACAGGTATATGTACGATCGAGGGGGAGTGGGGTCTTAACCTCGATGGATATCCCCCAACCCGGTGGATCCAGCGGGGGGATAAGTTTGACCCGGCGGACGTTCCCGCAGCACCTGTTTCCGATGCCGTAATCGACGTCTATGTAATAATCGCGGCAGGCAAGGGCTAATAACGTGTAAAAAAGGCGTTTTTTTGTGCGCGCGAGCCTACCTCTCTTGAGGGCATCCTCGTAGGTTATGCAGCAGGGTTTTGAATCTTTGGCTCCCATGGCGCTGGGCTTGCTGTTCTTCTCATGTTTCCATCGAATACGAATGGGGTGAAGAAGCGCGTTAATCCATTGAATTTGGCCTAGTGAGAACTGCGCGCGATGTATCAACTCCCTCCATGTTCAACTGATCACATGACCTGAATCGCACGCAATCGCAACATACGCGATTTAGACCTTTTCCCACGCTCGCTCCACTTTCCACTACCCCCTTACCCCCCCTCTTCCTCCCTGGCCATGGAGTCGTCCTCCTTCGAGGCCGTAAGCGGGAGCGCCGCCGGCGAAACTCCCGGCGCTTTTGCTCATCGCCGTCGTTTTTATCATGGCCGCCCCCTCTGGCAGCGGCCATGACGGGCGAGGATCGTTCGCCCCCAGATGACGCTTGAATTGGTACGGAGCCTCGGGAAGGCTCCAGTGCGGGCTTAGACACGATCGTTTCTCACTATTTATGCCTCAAACGCGACATTTTTCTCCTTGTTATTTATCGTGAAGACATTTTTTCGTATCAGTTATTTTTTGAGAGGCATTTTTTGATAGGTGTTATTAATCTGCGAAAAATGCACTTTTTGGTTTTGCCTTCGAGCCTTCACGAGGCTCCGTAAAATTTGGACGCGTTGAAAAGTCCGGACGTTTTGCTGTATTTTAGCGTAAAAGTTTGCCTATATCTTCCGTGTTTCAAACTTTTGGTTGACAATTTCAAACATCAATTGTTTTTTATCTTTACTTTCAGCTATTTTCGTTGATTTTTTAAAAATTGCCGTATTTGCGCACCATTGCCGGTAGGTGCTGCCCTCTGACGGCGAACGGTTTGCCGGCGAGGCACGCGCATGCGTCCAACACCCGGCGCGCCATTACGGTTTTTTTGGAATAGTCTAGAACAGTTGTAGAACATCGAGCTCTACGCCATTTTTTATTTTGTGCAACTTTTAGTTTTATTTCGGTGTTTTCGCGTGTTCAATATTTCGGAAGTTTTAGTCGCGTTTGTGAGGACAAATTCATCTCCTTTTTCTGCCGCATTTGCGATAACGAGTAAGTAGATTTTTATTCACGCATTTTGAGGTTTTTTCAAATCGGCTGATCGTCGAAAGCATTTGAAAAATGTCCTAATTTTTTACGTAACCGAGTTGTGATTGATTATTAATTTAACATACCGTGATAATGATTATTAACATACCGATGACTATCAATGTCAATGGAGAGATTGAGCCAGCCATCGTTAACGAATCGATAACGGGAAACAGCGCTGGCGGCTGGAATGCCATTGGAATGCCACGCTTCGCATAGGGTACGTAGTCCTTGACATTCCAGCCGCCAGCGCTGTTCTTCGTTATCGTTATAGCTTCGTTAACGTTGGCTGGCTCAAACTCTCTAATAACTGTAAGATCACTCGTGAAATATGAGGACAATGTCGGTTGTACGAATATTTGAGCGTGTTAAACTTTTCAAGGTTAACGTCAAATTTGCTTTTAATACGCAAAAACGTGGGTGTTTTTTTGTATAAAAATACGCAATTATTAATTATGAGACCAAACCATCTGCGACTAATGCCTAATACACAATGAGACGACTGACGTTGAAAGTTCAGCGTCACGCGATTTGCGCATGCGCAACACGCCC